>JAHZNJ010001172.1:0-10458 GCA_027744475.1 Lepidocyrtus cf. sotoi NNG-2020 | reverse complement strand
CATTAATGTGGCTGTTTGTTACAATAGTTTTTTTACCTTTAAGAAAGATGAACTTAAATATGTTTAAACGCATTCAAGAAAAATGTCATGATTCAGCAAAAAATTCTGTCTGTAACACTACCGCTAGAGTTCTTGCTTCAGTCTTTACAACTTTTTGATTTTTATGCGTTGAAAAGTTGAAACAGCGGAGGTTTTTAACACGAAATTGCCTTTGAAAAATAAACGTATAGTTTTATTCCGCATGTTATTTTTTAAAATTAATTATATTAATTTCAACGGAGATAACTTAACGGTATTTACCTACCATCAGATTTAAGGATAAAATAGCATAACTTTAATTAGTTTTTAAATTTTAATTATGATGGAAATATTAACTAAAGCTAGCAGTAGAATGTGATTAGGTCATTCAAACATTCGATGTTGATGTAATACCCATTTTTAGTTCCTAAAATACTTTTGTATTTAACTCAAGTCAAAACATTCGATTGTTGATTTTACATTTTGTTTGATTAGCCATTAAGTAAAAATTCCTTAAGCCATTAAGTAAATAAGATGCCGTGCTCCCAGCCTCCGACCTAAGAAAAGCTAAACCTTCAGTAGAAAGAATTCTGTAAAAAAGAGCTTACTACAAGGCACAAGCTATGCCGCGATAATTCTTCAGTTTATCCTAACTAAAACAATATAATGACTTGCTAAAATTGAAAGTGAGTGCTCAAATGTTATGTTAAATAGCTTTTTAAGTTTATTCAAGATCTACACAGTTAACCACAAGAGTTTTAGATGGTTATCTTTGTAGGCGCACTGCTGTAGCGTTGTTAAGATGTTAAGTCTGAAGAAGTCGTTCAAAATTATGTATATAGCTTCTGGAATTTGTGTTAGTAAGGAACGTTGGTTCATTCAAAAGATGAAGATGACCATCGGAAATAATAGAATGCTTTAATGAGTGATGACAATGGAAAATGATGACGAGAGAAAAATATGCAATATTTAGACATATACAAGAGTTTTAGATGGTCATCTTTGTAGGCGCTTTGCTGTAGCGTTGTTAAGATGTTAAGTCTGAAGAAGTCGTTCAAAATTATGTATATAGCTTCTGGAATTTGTGTTAGTAAGGAACGTTGGCTCATTCAAAAGATGATGATCATCGTGAATAATAAAATGCTTTAATGAGTGATGACAATGGAAAATGATGACGAGAGAAAAATATGCAATATTTAGACATACATGACGAGATGAGCTTCATTGTTTGAATTTTAATGATTTTTGCCACCTCTACGATATCAAAATTCAAGAAAAATAATACGAAAATAAAAGAAAAATTTCTGTTATGATATGGATTTGATATCACGTTTGTCAGTAAATAATAATATTATTCAGTCAGTTTATTATAGAGACGAAGCTCTGCTCTGCATCTTGTGTATCATTGTGTAGAAGAAGTTACTTAATGAAATCAATTGGTGATGACAACAAACGACAATGCTTCCAGTTTTCTAACTGTCACCCACACGCCTCTGACCAACACCGCACTCGGCTTACGTATTTTATCATCCATCAATAAATATTTGGGCACGCTTGTCCACCTCACTCACTCACTCACAACAATCAATGCAGCTCCACGAACACCAAAACTTTTTATTCCTACTACATACATATTATGAAATGGGTAGATTACTGCTGGTGTTGTGTTTATGAGAACTCCCGTACTATAATATACTGCACCGGAATATATATAAAGCCACTTTAAAGAAGGGATTTATTTCACTTCCATAATAATAATAATAATAATAATATAAGCCTGGTAATAATAATGACGATGCTGATGATGTGATAACGCTGGAAATAGCAATATCAGAGGATCGTTAGAATCATCTAATGTGAAGGAAATGCGGTTGTAGAATTCATCCTCCCTACTACATAGCTACATAATAAAACGTTTCTCTCTCTACTGCTCTAGGACTAGGAAGGACTAGTAGCAGGACGATGAAATCTAATAATTTACTGCTTCAGCAGGCACACAAGAGCTAAAGTTTCCGTTCATCTGTCCAAAACACCCCTATCCTTCCTCACAATTCTCATTTTATTATTGTAAGTTAAGGGCGGAAAACCAGTAAAGAAGGCCACATCAAAGCAGAAACATAATATTTTCTTCACAACCACTTTTGTTCATTCGACGGTCCATCTCCATCCAAAAAACCAATATCAAAAACTTTCCCCACACACTACTCTCCTCACTGCATTATATTCGTTCATTCAAAACTATGTGTAGTGTGTAGTATTATTTTTCTTGTTTCTTTACATTTTGGCTTTAGCTTTTATTCGAGCTGTCATCAGTTTCCTTAAATCCCGTCATAAGCGCACACGCTCTAATGCCTCTGCAGTAGTATTATCATTCCACAGACTTCATTATTATTTCACACTGAAAATATTGCTAATGCCATGCCAAGTAAATGGAATGATTTTACTTAAGCTTTGGTGGAACTCCACAGCAGTTTTGTTGATGCGGGATGGATGGATATTATTATTACCGCAAAAAAGGATATATGCCGCTGCTGCTGTTATGCTGACGTTGTAATTGTTGACGTTGGAATTAAAGTTGTTGGTAATATGGCGCAAACTGAAAGGGGAAACGGAAATGAAACAAAACTTTAGTGTTAATTTTATTCTAATAAAATGCTAACGAGAAAGGAACAATATTGTTTTGCAAATTAGTTTCGTGTTTATATAAATGTAAATGTAGACATTCTCTTCTGTTTGTTGTTTGCACAGGATTTTAAGCTGGCCTTAATATTATGCTCGTTTTATCCAGTAGTAGTGACGACGGCATGGGTTAAGGAAGGACTAGAGATTTGAAGAGATTCAATGAAAGGAATTTATTACTACAAACCTTTTGTTTAGAATACGGATAACCGAGGTGTAGCAAACTGCCTATCTTTCTTACATTAATCACACCCTTTCTTTACTTCGCACATAGCAAAAAAATCTTCATAAAACCATTTTCAAAATGAGAAACTAGTTTATCTAAAAAAAATTAACGGCTGTGTTTTGTTTTAAGAAGGCAAAAAACATTCAATGAAAATTCCATGCAGCAACCGAATTTAAATGTAAATAAAAAAATACTTCATATTTTTACCACCATCAATACAATAGATCTATTCCTTCCCAATCAAACAATTCTGTACGTTAAAAAGAGCATTCAATAAAACAAATCAAACTACAAGATTGTGCGACTGAATACGTATACGTGGCTATGTTTAGCATAACACCAATGCAATGTAATGATGTTAATAATGATTTCATTCAGAAATATTTTGTTGTTGAATTAGCATACTATTCGTGTGTGCTAGTTCGTGTTCGTGACTTGTCTTTCATCAAAACACAAATTTCCCGATGTAATAATAACAAAGAAATTTCCGTAGCGTTATTACCATTGTTTAGTAAACTACTGCTAATTTACTCACATCATACATTTTCAAATTTTTGATATGATGTTCTGTTCTTTAATACATTCTATGATGTTTTGTTAAAAAGTTTCATTCAACAACAGCAGTTAGCTACCTATGTAGCGTTTTTTGTGTATGTTTTAGTCAAATAAGTTTCATTCAAGAGTATTTACGAAATGTTACCTGAAAAATGACACATTAACCCTTTTCATGTTTACAAATCGAATGAAATGTTTCAATTTTCAACAAATTTGTTGCAAGTTTTAATTTTTAGTTACAAACTGAATGAGTTGATTTTAATGCTGAAAATAAAATTTTTAAAAATTTAATTTTCATTTACGGTTAGATAAGACAGCGACATCGTCAATTATTCCATATTTGTCAACCAATAGTAAATTGACCACAATACAATAATGATGGATAAAATTTGTGTTTTTGGAATACAAAATACAAATACGTACATTCAATTCTTATCGTATATTTTTTATTGATAGAGAAAGGGGGAAAATATTTGTAAAATTGAATTAACCCGTAAGTAAAGTTGGTATTGCATTCACCAGTTCGAGAAAGAGTTAAGTAAAGGTTTTTCTCTGTCTGTCATTTTTTTTTTCAATTTACCATCACACCATCTCACTCTCTCACTCTAACATCCAACCTCCCTTCCTTTTCTTCTTTTCATTCATAAAAGCAAAATTAAAAAAGTGCATTTCACCCCTCTCGAAACTTTACGGAATGAAATCTGAAAGTATTGAAAGAAGCATGATATAAATGGAACTGATGATGATGATAATGATGAGCAAGAGCAAAAAGCAAGCTTTTGGCTTTGCTGGTTTTTTCAGTAGTAAAAAGAGAGAGGGTCATACATAACAATGAAATAGACTTAGGCAACTCCTTCATTCAGTTCTCGGTTCTTGCTTGTAAACTGCAGTTTTTTTTATTGAAAACGACTATGCTATGCTTACTATGCAATATGCACCATAATTCACGTATTTCTAACTCACAGTCACAATGGAGGGTACAACAAGATGCTTTCCATGATAATGAATATAATGATGTGATGATGACGTTGACGTACTCTGATTTTGATGAACCCGAACTAAACTAAACCCACATTCAGTTTTATATGAAGAGAGAAACATATAAATGAACTTTTGCTTGCTTCTTGTTATATAATAATAATATTATTATACACCTCAAAACTCAAATGTTCCACTGCATTACACCCTTTCTCCTTGTTTGCCAGTGCCTTGATCACGATGAACTCACGGTAGACTCGGATTTTGTTATGATTCGTATCTGAAAGTGAGAAAGAGGGAGCGGGAGAGGAGCCATGAGCAATACAATGATAAAAGACTGCATTCACAATTCACATATTTTCATCAACTGCAATCTTTGGTTTGTTTGAATACGGTAGATATCGTTGTGCGATTAATATTCATCCTTGCAGAGATATCTTAATAAACAAGCATTATATAAAGGCAACTTTATGATGACGAGCTGTTACTTCAAATTGTAAATTAATATGTTGGATTTTATATAATCAAATATGTCTAAATAAATAATTAATCCCTGGTTCAAGCTGGAAGTTACCAAATATTTCATTTTAAAAAATTGATCGATTTAATGATTATGATTAGAATAACTTGATCCTACGAGACCTAGATTATCTGTGGTGGGATGAATCGTACCTATGTAAAAGGAAAAACTAATGGCAGCAAAGATTTAAAAAGTAGTAACATTAAATTTAGTATTGATTACCTTAAAATATGTACAGTACTACAGTTACTTACTAAAAATTTTCGGATTTTTAAAAATTCAGTATGATTACCGAAAATAATATTAATTGCAATGACTACATGATCAATGTTTTAATTAATTATGAATAAATTCCAAATCAGGTAAATCCTAAAAACAAAAATATTAGTTAAACGATTTTCAGGCTCCTTTCACTCATTTCACAGTATGCGGTTTAATTTTATTTTCCTTCCTTCCTTCCTCTCTAACTCTAATCTGTCTATAGTAAAAAAAGAAAACCCTCACTGAGGTCAATCAGAGTGGAAATATTTCTGATTATTTAAAGTTCATGAGGTGGACTTGATTTGATTCTTTTCCTGGTGATGCATGTAAGAAGATTGACTCACGCACTTCCACACGAGAAGACAGGATGCCTCAAGGGAACACAATGTGAAGAGCAGAAAGGGAGAGAGAGAGAGAGAGAAAAGAACCTAAACTTTATTATGATGAAATGGGATTCGCTCATGTGTGCATCATTTACTTGACAAATATTTTTCTAGGGCAAGATCTTACTGTAATGCGATGATGATGAGCATGATGACTTTATTCACTTTTCCGTAAGAATAATTTGATTTCTAACTAATTGTTGTGGATTTGTGTAACTCGTAATGAGATTATATCTCTAGTTTTTTTATGTGGGACTCTGCAGGAGTTTTTTTAGAGTTTGGCTGACTTTTTTTATTATTATGATGCAACAACAATGAAATTCTAGTTGGTTTGATCTAATGATCATGCTGCGTGTGCTGCGGAGGAATGCTACATGTTCCATTATTATGCTGCGATTTAATTCTAGTGTAGATTTCATTTCATGGGAATGTGAGATTTCCCATAATTTTCGCCTTCGATGTTTTGACTTCGTAATGGAGACATGCCAAGTAGCCCATGCAGTGTGAGACATCAATATTTTGCAGTTTTACACGTTAATTATTTCCACCCGGGCAGCTCACGTGAGTGAGTCATAAAAATAAAATTGGAAATAAAATGCAAGTCAAAAGCTCAAAAGACGCCTGTTGATTTTATACTAAAATCCTTCATTGGGATATCCATTTATTTTATCCACATTAATTAAAACTGAAATGTACTATGTAATAACAATAATAATTTTATACTCGTAATATTTTACTTATTTATTTAATTATTCACTAATTATCACGTATAATCGTATTACAGTAAATATTTTATCTATACTTGCAGCTGCTATCATTATTGTAATAAAACCAACTTGTATTTATTATTATTAAACTAATTAATTGTAACATTTTTATCACTAAATTTTACACGATGATAAGTTTTATTAATTACCTGTACAGAACTAACAATAAACGGGTGACAAATGACTATTTATTTAGAGGAACTTTTTAATGAACGAGACGAAAAGACAAAAAATCAATATGGATGAATAAAGTTTAGTTGTTGGTAAAGCGCTGTTAATTTTTTGAGTCTTATTTTGTAATTCTAATATACATAGATCTTCAGTCAATGATTATGTTAACGGTACAATTCAAGTTGATTATTTGACTGATTTGAAAGGGTTCATTCAGATGCAGAATGGCAAACAAGTCACTTAATTTTTAAAAAACCATTATGGGGCAAAATGAGAAAATTAGTTTTTTAACAGTAATAACAATCTGCTCGGTTAGACACTAAATGAAGATTTAATTTATTCATCAAACCAAGCTTTTTAAATGGTAAAGTATTGTAACAAAAATCAACTGGTTTGTGAAACTACCTTATTCCCGAAATTAAAGGTTGTCAAATCTCTTCACTTAACAAATCAGAAAAAATGCGTTTTATTACTATTTAATTACCCGAGTGAACCAACTTTATCTTCATCCAAATTTCCACGTTTATTTTCGTTTCAGTTTCAACTTTTTAGTTTTTTCTTTACTTAAGCCAATGTAATCACTTAACTTAAGCCACATAACTTTTTCCTAATTCCACAAAATTTTCTTGCTTTCGTTTTCTTTCTCTCTGGCAAAGTCTTTTTGGCTTCCCTTCTACTTCTCTTCTTATAATAATTCTTTCCAAATAGTAATTTCTCCTCAGAGTAGTAGAAACAAGCGCTTACTTAACTAGCCGAGAACGATGTGGTGGTGGTGGTGGCAGTGGGTGACTCTCATGCACACATAACATTTCACATGCACACTCCAAATTGTAAATAACTGCTAAAGCGAAGAGAAAGAGGAAAGCAAATTGATTTCTTCATGGTGATCTAACGCAGCAGCAGGCAGAAAAGTAAACGCATCATCATCATCGCCACCACCATCCTATTCTCATTTTCTCTTGTGTGTTTTTGTAAGTTCTAAGTCAATATTACACACACAAACTGTTTATATCAATAGTCAAATGGCTGGCTGCTTGCTTGCACTTTACCACTATTCCTTCATCATTTTCTTCTTTCTCTTTATAGTTTGAGCTTTTCCACGATGCTGATGGAGAAAACATCATCCCACCATACCAGACAACCTGCTAACCGATCGATAGGAACAAGCCAAAAGTTCGTCGACGTCGTGGATGATTATGACAACAACAACAACAACACCAGAAAGTTGGGGTAAAATTAAAGGAAACGGTAGTTCGTGACCGTCGTCGCGTCGTCGTTTGTTTTATCTGTATTTGTGTTCTTCTCGTTCTATTTTAATTTGATAAGAAAAAGCAAAGGCTGTTGTTTGTTGTGCTGATGCTGCTGAGGATGAAGGAGAATAAAATGATGGAATGAGCTCGTAGTTAATCAAACCAAGAAAAAAGCATGATTTTGCTCAACCAATACCAATACAATGTGTTAATTTTTGTAACTAATTTTCTTTATAATGCTCCGAATGTTTTATTTTACAAATAGAAATTGATGCGAAATTAATCCCAATTTTGACAAAATATTCAACAAGAAAGTTGCATGGCTAGTTACTATCTGCATAACTTAAAATGTACATATAAGGAAAAAACTTTTGATGGCATTTATCATTTAGGTAATCTATCTAATAGTAATTACTGAAAACATTTAGTACTCAAAACTTTTCTCTATTCTATTTTAAAAATTATTTCGTAGCGATTAAAAAATTTGATATTATTAATATGATATTGTTAATGTTAATAATAATTTATTATTAACATTAACATTAACATATTTTTTATAACTTATGTACTTATGTTTATGGGTAATTCTATTCTACTCTACACACCGTTATTTTACACTCTAATTAAAAAGCCTTCGAATCTACTTCAGTGAAATTATTTTTCTTCCTAAAGTTATAAATACTGATACGCATTTTACTGGCTACTAGCTATACATCACCGTAATAAGAAATATTATCAAACCTTAGCGAAAAAACTTCTTTCCTGTTTTTGTACACCTAACAATACAATGATTGAATAATTTGGGGCAACATGAGCACGTTCTTCGAAAGGGGTTTATTGTACTCAAACGTGGGTTTTTCTATGATGCAGTATAATGAGATTATTTATGCAGTTTTATAAATTACACTAAACTTGCTAAAGTGTTTTAGTTATTATTTTGTANTGCAGTATAATGAGATTATTTATGCAGTTTTATAAATTACACTAAACTTGCTAAAGTGTTTTAGTTATTATTTTGTAAGTACGAGTTTTCTACTAACCGAGAATGCAGAAGTTGTAATGCAAAATTCTGTTTCGTAGAAATGTTTTTAGAAGAATCCATCCCTTTTTTACCAAGCTCGTGACTGCAGTGGTGGGAGGTAAGTCGTTGCGCACATTAGCCCAGCTTGTTGTTGATGATGCTGTTGCTGCTGGTGATGTGGTAAAGCATGCGAAGCCATACCCAATGTTGGCGTTAGTGAGTGTCGTTGGTATCCCTGAAGAGCAGCCAATGAGCTGGACCCACCAAACGATCCAGTTCCGGTGCAGGAGGATGCTGATTGATGATAGAATGAGACCATGGAACCACTCTGCAATGAAATGTTGTTGAAGAAAATGGAATCGATTAGGATTTTGCTATTTTCTCGGCTTAAATTCCAGGTTTTGCTAGAGCTATGCCGGTTTGTTTGTTTTTTTTGTAAGAAAGAATCATCATGTTCATGAAAAAAATATTTTATGCCTTTTGAGGGGAAATACTGAATGAGAAGGAGCCCTAACCTGTGAACAATTGGGTGGCATGCCAAGTGAGGATTGTGAATTCGGTGATGCAGAATTTCCAACATTACTTACGACAGAACCGCTCGAAGCGCTCCCACCTGAGGTACTATTTGCATCTCCGTTAGAACTTCCGCATGGTTTACCATCTTTGACCAAAACAGGAACGGCCACCCTTCGGGGGGAACTCTATTTCAAGAAATTAGCAAAACAGCACAGCCATATCAATTACCGTTACTTACTTCTATGCCGAAAGAGATATAGTAATAAAATGCGTGCATTGTAAAACAGCAAAAATATTATATATTTTGAAATTTGACTGCTAGCATATCAGATTAAAACTCATTTGCAACCGGAGACTGCAAGTTTAATTCTATTAAAAAGTTAAAAGCTTATGTAAACATAAACTCCTCTTCTATTACTTTTATTACTTTATTACTACAATCATTCCCTCTTCTCTGCTTCATTTCTTTCTTTGCTACAATAGAAATTAACGAAAATGAACAAGGATTCTCGATGGAATAGACGAGTAACAACAGGTTAAATTTAAGAGGATTAAATTTCATTACGAATGAGAGAAGAGCTTAAACTTTTAATTTTGTTATTGTGAAAGTTAGGCAGGGCAGAAACGGAGCTCTACAGCTTAACTTTAGCTTACTAAACAGAGCTCCGTTTACTTAATATAACAACGGTTTTAATCCCATATAACAAGGAAGAGAATTACGAAATGAAATAATACTCAGAAAAAGAAAGAAATAGTTGTGTAATTTGTTAAAACGTACATACGTAATAATAGTAGGTATAAAGTTTCTGTTATTCATCTAATTTAATCTTTTATCGTGTATCAGACAATTTTAAAACCCACTCAGTGCTTCAGTGCTTCTGTAACAGAAACAGCAGCAATAGCAGCAGGAGTTCAAATACCTAATCTAATTGATAGCTAATTGTGCGTGGGAAGGACCACAAAAGAAAAGATTTCCTCATTTGTTGTGGTTTGTGTCATTCTCTCTACTTTTTTGTTGTTGCTTTTGCTTTTGCTTGTGGGAGTGACAACAACAGAGAATGAACAATTACATGAGGATAAGGATTACGCCTTATCAACAGCATGTCCTGCTGT
>JAHZNJ010001171.1:0-11571 GCA_027744475.1 Lepidocyrtus cf. sotoi NNG-2020 | reverse complement strand
GAGGGTAAAGAACGGCATATATTCGTTGTAGAGTGAGTCAAGAGGAGGAACTGTTTTGATGAAAGAAAAGGTTTAAAAATGAAGCGGCCGCTAGTTGTATGGGGTTTCCTGACATAGCGAATGAATATTTGTTTATCACCGTCTTTTGCTTACATGACAAAACAGGTTTGTCAAGCACACACGCATTGGTTTAATACAATGTACCTAAACTGTGCTTAATGTCACAACGATTCGCTCTTGCACCGTAGCTCTGCCTACAGCCTGACTCACTTTACAACGAATATATGCCCTTCTATCCTGTGTTATTCTATGTCATCAATGAAGAGCAAATTGACACTTCAGCATTGTGGAAAAGTAATATTTACTGCTTAGAAGACTGCATAAGTGAAGCTGACAAAATCAGACATAATTTTTCAGAAGTTTCCAGCACGGTTTATGAGACTATTTTATACAACAAGATAATTGGATTGGCAATTGCTGCTGTTGCCTTTGCAATTGAAGTGTCGATTTAGAAAAAAGGATTAAAAAAGCTTCAGTTCTTTTGGTAAAGTAGAAGCCAAAACTGTTGAATTAGAGCATTTATAAATAACAAGGAAAAAGTCATGTGCAACAGGGAGCTTCCTGATTACCTTGTCTCGCTTTCTCTTCATCCTTCCATGAAGAAAAAAAATTTCGAAAAACAAACAAAACGCATCTGCACAATAAAAACTCGTTCAAGGACTTCTGCGACTGCTACTGTGTTATTTGTAATAAAGGACTTGTGCCTACGAAACCTACAAACAGCAAGCAAGCCAATATTATAAGCGCATTAACGTTTCCAGTAGCAAAGCTACCGAAAATTCTATAATATAATCGACTCAATAATATAAGAATACAATCGAAAAAATAATATACACATAAAGCAGCTATATCTTCTTAATTACACTAAATGTAATGTAATGTGAAAGGAAATTATTTATTATTTCTTCCCTGACACGCTGCAGTAGCTCTTTCCTTCTCATTTACTGTTGCTCTAAATACTGGCACGTTGGAGTCACTCCTTTCTTCTGTTGTGTTCTAAATTATTCTAACACGTTTTGGTAACGCCTATCTTCTTTCTCTTTTAATAACCAATATGGGTTCACCAAATGTTCACTACTGCAAAAATAATCCGGTGTAATCGCAATGACAGAAGCAAACGCAGAAGGAAAACTAGGCTTTGGTCAGCACAACTGCAACAGCAACGTGAACACGTGATCGTCCTCCTCTTCATCGACAATTGAATAATAAAATAGGAAATGAAGTATTTATTTTTGTACTTTATTCAATGAAAACGAGCTGAATGAAACGTTGCTTTACTTTATTACATCTTCAACAAGGAATGTACTTGCAACGTGCTGAAGCGCATGAAGCGTTGAAACGTGCTAAACTGCTAAGTTGTATACTTAAATGAATTAACTAGAAATTTGCAACAAGTATAACGAAATTGGAGCTGGCGTAACATAGCAACATTCCAGTCCCGTTCGAACGTTCCTCTCAGATGTAGTTCAGCAGCCGGAGTGGCGACGGAAGTTGTAATTTGTAATTCGTAATAATAAAATAAATTGCAGCATCCGATAAGGAATACGGTCTTATCTTTTAAAGAGATGGATTATCGCTTCAATACATACAAGAAGCGTTCCTACCGGTGTCCTTACTGTGGTTATGAGAACACCAAAAGGGATGCTTTCGGTGAACATGTAAGTTTATTTTTTCATTTTCCTGAACTTTCATTTAAAAGTAAGTAAAAAAATGTTAAATTTATTTCCTCTTTGTGTTGCTGCAAATAAAGGTATTTTGCCATCTTAAAGAACAACTTACCGAAGAAGATGTAAGGTACTGGGATGGGAATTTCCGGTATGATGACTCTATGGCTTCGTCATCATCATTGTCATCATCTTGCAGTAACAGACGAGCCACAGCCGCAAGTGCTGCCTACTCGTCATTGCTCACTTCTAGTCCTTCGATTTCATCGGGAGCTTCGTCTTCGCTTTCTTTATCGATGTTATTTCATCCGGAGCAGCAACAGAGGCATCACCACAATAAAAGCTTTCTCCCATCTACACAAAACGAGGTGGCTGATTATAATTCCGCAAGTAAAAGCGATGGTGGTGGTGGGGGTAATGTCGCCGTCGGCAGTGGGGAAGCTTCTTTGAAATGCATCTCTTGCCCGAAATCATTTTCTTCGCTAGCAAATCTTAAGATTCATGTAAGTATTTTTAACTTTATTAAAAGTTAATAATAGCTCTGGGTAATCATTTTTATTTGGGAATTTATATTGGAAATAGGCAGCAAAAGTACATCGAAGAGACATTGATTCAACAACGTTGCAAAAACTCTCCCACCAACGTGAGCGGCAATTGGGATTTGGAGCCCCTAAATCGTTTAAATCCAGCAGCAAAAATATCTTCTGGAGTCCCCCAACAGTAAAACAGCAAGTTCCCGCTAAAATCTTTCAACCTAATAGCGGAAGTTGCTGCAGCAGCAGTAATAATACCAGCAATAGCAACATCAGCAGTTATGTCCCGGTTGAGTACCCACAAATGGAAATCATTTACCAGAATTTTGAGGAGTTCTGTAGGCGATCCTTCAGAAGCTAGAAAAACGGAGAAAGTTGGGGCGAATTAAGATTTAAAATAAACAAATACGTAAGCCGAGAGCCCACGAAAAAGGGATATACATATTATGTATTGTAAATATGTTGAGTTTTGAGTTTATTTAAAATTACTAAAGTTACCTGATTTTGTACCTGGAATAACATTAACTGTAATTAATATTTGGATTAGATAAAATATAAATATTGTTATTTATTTAATTATAATAACTATAAAAATGCTACCGTACACGTCATAAATAATAACATATATTCCTTCTTCTGCACACAAACATAAATTTGCTATTTCCGTGCAAAAACATTTTCCCTACAAAATAAATATTGATTGTCCTTTGTAAAATTATGTAGCATTGTATTATAATACGTACGTATTAATAATTTCACCATAGATTTGATTCAGTTTATGAACACAGTCAGTTTTCGTTTTTATTATGTCCAAATTTAATGAGTTACAATTCTTCTGTCTGCATGTTATATAAAACGATAAAAAACATAAATAAAATAAAAACACGTTCTGCTTTGTTCACACAATACTTTCCTGTTCTGCTGCACTTATCAATAAAAATAATAAAATAACTGATTTCATTTATTGCATCTTGCTAGAACTAGTAGCTCCAGGAACATGATATTAAAAAAGGCGAAAGAAAAGAGAGAAATGCGTTTGGGAAAAGGTATGGCCATAGTGAAATTCATATTAACCAAACAGTAGCATAGCATAGCGTGCATGTCATTTTACGTGTTGCACTAAATGGATTACTTAGGATGGATAATAATTTTTTTTCTTTTTCATGTCGGAGGAAGCCTTAGAGTGCAAAAGCAAAAAAATGTTTTATAAGTAAAGGAAAATCCTATGCAGCTGCAAGCAACCTTTATTATCAACACAAAAAAAACAAAATAGAACTTACTACTCTGCAATAATGATAACAAAACTGCTAAAGTTATTTATTGTAGTGAAAGTTTAGAAACATCGTCTAAATTATTATAAACAAAGTAAAAATAATAATATAAAGGTAGCGTAATTCTTAATATCTATCAAAAATCTATAAATTAATCTATACAAAATTGAGGGAAGGCAACCATTTGCATTTCCAACATGATTCAGGTAAAATGAATTCCTTTGTCAGTTTACTTTTTATAATTACAGTTCATACAAAATCAGTAAAATAAATACACATCAGTTTTCAATTGGAGGACAGTAGGAGATCGATTTCGTAATACTAATATATTTTTTCACATCATTTTCAGAAAACACTTCGTTGAAATCCATTTCACAATTCTCACCATAATAAAATCTAAAGCAGGGAATGTGGATTGGTTTTCTAATTTCAACTGTCTCGTAATTAAGAGATCCAACATAAAAATCGAGATTGAGACAGACTCCGTTAATCAATAACAAATAATAAGCCTGTATTTCGTAACGCCCCCTATTATAATTGTAACTTTTGGGCATCGACAAAGTAATCCCGAATCTCACCAAAGTCGGATTATCTTCCTCTTCCACTTCGTTTCTGATATAATTAAAGAACTTCGTAGATGGGCAGATGCGCTGGAGCTCATTGGTGATTGCGGAAGATATAAAAGCAATTAACTCATGACTTGTGTGGGTTTCTTCCCATTTCCTCTCCATTTCGCCGAGAATCGTTGCCAAACTATGAAAACGAGCTTCGTACTCAGTCATTAACCGGAAGTTGTAATGACGAAGGGAGGACGGCTTGTCGATGAAGTCATTTATAGGAAGGTATTCTGAATTTAAAGGAACTGGATTGGTTTCCATCGTAGACAACCAAGAGTTATGATCAACAAGAAGAAACTGATTTAATGTATAGCCTCCAGTGGCTATAATCGTGTATCGATAATGGTAACCATCTTCCCGTGGCGCATAACCTTGATGTATTGCTTTAAACTTGGAGCCTGTGCTGCGAACAAGAAGCTCTGAAGGTGACTCATGGAACGTCATGACTTTGAAATAGTCTCCACCAATGTCTGCCTTTATCCTGTTGTGATGAATGACGAAATCAAATATTATTTTAAACTACTTTAATCATTAACTGAGCACCTCAATAAATAAATAATCAAATTTCAAATATTATTTCAAACTATTTTCACCTGAGGTGAGTTCCGTATTTCAAAACGAAACGGCGATAATGCTCCGCATTGTTAAAAAAGTTAAACGGTAGATCAAAATAGTCTTTTCGAGATACTTTGCTGGGTTTTGCTCCACCACCTAAATAAACTGTGAAGAGGCTCCTGGACAAACTATGAAACTGAACCGTTATGAAAACAGAAAAAAAATAAAAAAAGGTGAAAATTATTTTTAAAAATTAAAATTCTATTCACCAAATAGTCGTTTCACTTACCTTTGCCACTGTTATTTCTCCTTGTGTGATGCTTTCGTTGCTGTGGAATTGCATTAATGACAACAAATTCCTGTCAATGGATTCAACATCGGCGAGAAAGTTTTCCATAATGAAGTTATCATCATCGTCGTTAGCTTGAAATGTGTTTTGGACTTCCTCTGCCTAAAAATTTTTACAAAGATAAAATATTAATCTGAAAATCGTTAAGTAATTTCTTTCGAATAAATAGTTTCTTTTACATTGCAGACAGAAACGGTCAAGAGACTTGGATTCTGGTAAGCGTTTTGGGTAATTTCCATAATTAACCTATCCTCCTCTACAATGTCCACAACTTTATCGAAGATATGACGGCCAATCGTCAATGGATTAATATTACGGAAAGGTAAGCTCCCATTCTGGAAAATATCGAGCCCTGTAAATCAAAAGAAATTTTAAAAATTGCTAAACGATTAAAATACTTGCTTCAATTGCTTTAAAACCAAATCAACGAAATATTTTGATTCGTAATTAAATTATAATTGTTTATATTACATAATGGCCTGGATTCTTTTCGAGTAATACTTTGTACCACTTCGTCACTTGGAAAACTCAAACGATGTCCGATACATTCTGGCTTATAACTAAACAAAAAAATGTAGGATCCAGGAGTAGAGGCTATAATTCTTGTTGGCGTTTCGCTGAAAATGTAAACCGGACAGTTGGAATCCCACGATGAATATCACAAAAGCGATTATTGCCAATATCTTCAAAAGATTTGAATTTTTATTAGAATTTACGCTATTCCTCATCCCACTTATTGGTGGATAGTTATTGTTATTAAGATTAGGTTTATTGTGATTGTGAGGACGATGAGCACTACGGGGTTTTCTAGGCATTTTGAAAGTATTGGCAAAGAAGCGTATCAGAATCAGATTTATTTTTATTTCTTGGTATCAATAAATTAAAACTTTATAAACTAATTATGTTATAGTGTATTAGGCTTTCGTTAGTTTTTGTAATTTATTTAAAATTTAATTAAAAGTTTTACTTTAATATTGAAACAGAACTTTATGTCTGTAAATTTGCAGATGATTTGATAATATGATTATATGATTTTCACTTCATTTACTTTTATCTACTAATGAGTTACTCTAACTGATAGTGATGGTGGAGATTTACTCAAGCTCGAGCTAACTTCTTTCTTCAGCTAAAAGTCAAAAATAAAAATAACCATATACAGCAAGACTACTTACTTCATGTAGCAATACATGACAGTTAATCCTTTTAGCTTTTTTCCTACAAGAAAAGTTAACGAGTTGTACTTCTTGGAAACGTAATGAATGGTAAATCAACAAAAGAGTGTACGTGAGAGACATCAGAAACACAAGACCTACGCTTGAGTTTGGCTTGAAAAAGCATTACATTTACTACCACACCATACCACTAGCAAAAAAAGATATTTTATACATTTTCTTAAAGCCTTCCATTGTTTCATAAAATATGGGCAAAGCAAGCAGAAAAGGGTTTTGGGAGTTTGGTATGTGATTCATTAAAAAAAAGAGTTGAAATAAAAGTTACCAAAGTTATGTACCTCACTATCGGCTAAACACAAAAAAAAGAATAAAAGTATGCATGGACTTAAGAGAGTAGCAGCAGCAAGAGTAGAAATTTAGAGTGTGCGTAATATTTCCTCATTCTTTATCATTAAAGTTTTATGCCAACCACAATCCTTTCATTTTTGCAGTACAAATACTCACGCACGCATGCACATTGTACTTAAGTATTATATTATCCTTTTTTATTTTGCATTCTTTCTTCGGTAAACAGTATCAAATGCCTGTATATTATATTTAATTTTAATTACTATTGCCTACACTAGCATGATGCTGAAAGAAGTTGTCGCGTCACCAATCACCGTCAATGAAAATTGGAGCAAACTTAATAAACATTTTCTGAGACTTATATATTTGAATCGGACGATATACTTAGCATAAATTGCAACATTTATTATTATTGAAACATTGCAATTGCAAGCAATTTTCTTTTATAGTAATAAAAATAAAATGACATCATGTATACAAGTTCAAATACAAACCAACAAAACTACATTTATATCAATATTATAATTACAATATTTATGCCAATAATAAACCGCTTTGTTTCGAGCACATTAATTTGATGGGCAATACGAAATGGATTTCATAATCTCAATATACTTTCTCACATTATTCATCATTTACAGAAAACATTTCATTGAAACTTTTCTCGCAATTCTCTCCATAGTAGAATCTTAAGCAGAAAAAGTGGATTGGCAAAGAAATCTCAACTGTCTTTTCTTCCAAAGAAAATGGTAACTAGGTAAGGTACCTATCTGTAAGTAGATTATTGTCTTTCAGAAAAAAAGATGCATTTGAGAAACAATTATTTAACTGTTTTGTATGACATTGACTCATTTTGTCTTTGTTGTGATGCTTTTCAAGCGTGATTAAACCTACAAATCAAATGCTGCACGGTTTCATTTATTGCTTACAATTTCAGTAAGCAGTCACTTTTCATTTTTCAATTACCTTATATTTTACTTTTACGTACATTAAATGCAACAAAATATTAACGTTTTTACTACACTCTATAGCACATTTTTAAATATCTCATGCAATTTTTCTCGGTGAAAGCAAATCATTTCTGATAGCATAGCAATCGTCATTACCGCAATATAAGCTGAATAGCAATACAAAATCTTCCACCGAAATCCTTCATCATTGAAGAATGATGGAACGGTAAACGTAAAACCGTCGTTTCTCTCCCTATCTTGATTACATCCATCTTCAATACAATTTATCATTTTATTTTTTATTAGCCCTTCCGCGTCATTCTTTAAACGCTTCTCTTTTCGATTTAAACCTGCATTTATATTTAATTGTTTAGTTAACAACTTCGCTCCTTCAAATCGATTCCAAGCCAAGCTTAAATCATACCATCGTTTAGCTAAACCTGACTCCTTAATCTGGGCTAGACTCTTAAACAAAAACATATTCAAATAATTTTTGAAGAAGACAAAGTAAAACTGATAGCTCAACTGAGGGACAGGCACTGGCTTCGAAATCCAAACTTCATCACTAACAACCCTTAATATAGCAGAGAGCTCTAAAGTAACTGAATCAGTCTGGTCCAAAATGACTAACGGATCCGAGATTGGTATTGCATCGATTAAATCATTGTCAGAAATGGGGACGAAGCCATCCCATAAGATCCAATAAGCCAATGCCCACACCATTCTCAAGTCAAACCATTGAACTCCCATTTTAATTGATTTGTAGAAATTCATTTCTTCAAAATTAAACTTGGGCTTTTCATTAGTGGAGACACCCCAAATTGCTGTAAGCAAGGATTGTTATCTGACTCAGATAGGGATTTCGTATCGTCATCGTAGCAGCGGGATAGGGTCCCCACAATTAACTTTTTGCCGTTGCTGTTACCTTTGATATTCTCATTTAATATTTCTTTTAGAGAGTTGTAGTCCTTCCTGGATGGGTTCATGGTTTGCAGTGTAGGTCAAAGTTGAAAAGAGATTTGCGCGGTATTCTTGCGCCAAGATAATCATCATGAAGCTTAGAAATAGCCAAAACAATATTTTATTTCTATTTTCATTAAGCGCTTTAGGAGACGATTTTGTAAATAGAAATTCGACTGTATTCCAAATCGTGCATGCAAACTGATGAAGCTTCCAGTTGATGCTTTTTCCTGCAGCAGTAGAATTTTTTTGTTCTTCTTCAAGCATAAATAACATTGCACCCGTTACAAAGAAAATTGGCAGAATCCCAAACGCCCAAACTCTCCAAGTGAATGGCATCATCATAGCTCGAGTTGCGTATCTCTTTCCCGCTTCCCGTGAGAAGTTTCTGAATATTTTGATGTAGCTGAACTGATGAGGCTGGACCCCATAATACTGAAGTGTCCACCATCTACTGTGGATTCCGTTGTTGGTAAGGTGGAAGTTTACCCAATCCAATCCATAACCTTTCTCCCAGTTGTCATTCAGCCTTTGCAATTCTTCCTCTCCAGTAATCCCCTTACTTACATTATGTTTCTTGGCCAGGAGCAGCATCGTACAGACTTCAACTTCAATATTTATCTCGTTTTGAAGCTGATATTCATTTATAGGGCATTCGCCATTTGTGAAGTTGTCATAGTTACCAAGAGCAAAACGCCGATCCCATTCCGACTCAGACTCCATTCTTCCTTCATCCCAATTAATTTTTAAATGCATTTCCTTCCATTTCCTAGAAATATCTTCCAGCATCCAAGTTTTACTTTCGGTGTTTGTAATCACCGCTACTCGCTGTGAGCAATCAATAGGACAATATAAAACGGCTGTTTGAAAATCAACGATTACAATGAAAATTAAGTCATCGATTTCCATTTTTCTTAAATTTTTTCGCAATTCTTTTAAATTTATGTGCTTTCTGCCAGATAAGGGCTCTTGTAATAGCCAAAGAAAGCTTGGAAGAAATGTATCATCATCCCTGTAGAAGTTTTTTGGTAGAATGTCTGTTTCCGATTGGAATATTGGACGGACTGTGCATTTTGATAAGCGGGTTGCTCCTGAGAAGAGATCTCTCCCCCTTCTCTCTACTTTCCATCCTTCCACAACATCAGCTATTTTGTATGTGATCTGAACTTCCGAAAATTTGTCGATGATTATGTGGAGAAACTCCTCGTATAAATTAATTCTGGTACCTTCGTGGGTAAAATAATCTTTTGGGACGAAATAGTGGATGTATGCAAATGTGCAATCTTTAAACGGTTGTAAAACGTTGCTAAAGTCTGAAATTGTGGAAAGATCTGATGATAACGTGAAGTGAGGTATTGGGGCAATGTAAGAATAGATTATTAGGACACGGTAAAACATTTTAAAAACTTTATAATCCTTCAAAAATTATTTCTGTAATGCAGCAATGTACAATTTTAAAACAAATTTTGTTTTTTACTGTTGGACGAATTTGTAACGCAGTTGGTTTTTTCAACACAATTTAACGTTTAAACTTTATGAAACGTAATATTAATAATACTTTTGATGTTAAAAAATAATCAACTGATATTTCTCATTAAGGCTTGAAAAGAAACAAACTTATAATTAATACTTTATATTAGTTCGATTTAATGTTCGTGTTATTGATGAATAAGACCAAAGACATGGTGGAAAACGTAAATTGTTTTTAGTTTTCGTGAATAAGAGAATGAGCTTTACCAAAGAAGGAGGAAATAACGCTTTACAAAACCAAAGAGATAAACCGTTATAGACTTACACCCTGAAATAATTACCCGACTGTTACCAACAGAAAGAGCTCGAAAATAATCGCATTTTAAATTTGTTTTTAAGAGGTTGTTTGCCAGAACTTCATGTAAGTTGGAACATTAATTGCCGACAATTTTCTCTTAGACATTTCTCCGTTGTTCTTTCCACGTGGTCTAGTTCAGTACACCGATCATGCAATGGAATACAGATTTTGATTTTTAATCAATTAAATTCCAGCAAATCCAGTTCTTCACCAGATTTGTTATTATTTAAGTGACAATGAGCCAGATACCCGGGGAAAGAAAAAATCAGGCGAAAATTTCCATTGGGGAATATTGATAAAACCAAATTTTTTAGTATTAACATCAACATGTTATTTTTTTATAAATTGTTTTCCACGTGTGTGTACCTTGTCGGTGTCGGTTTTCAATAACAGGAAACAGGAAGTGTTTGTAATTAATATATAAGCACATCACCCTCATCGTCATTTTCTTGCTTGTGGTGATTCAATGAAAGACTAAAAAACCGAGGACACATTTTGATACTATATTATTCTGCTACCTTTCGTACCATTCTATTTCCATTGGGTTTATAACACATGATCAATTTCCAATATTGTTTGAAAAATAAAAATTTGCTTATGTTTCACGTCAAATAAATTTGAAAACGAAAAGTCCCAGTTTCTAAAATTCCTGTTATCACCGGGAAACTGCGCTCGGCAGGGTGGGCTTAAAAAATGATTATACAAAGCATTCTCTTTCTTATTTTTTATTTCTTTCAATCCCATCAAGTACAACAAAGTACTGCAATAAGTACGCCCCAGCCATTTTCAAACCATTTCAACGCCATTCTCCACGTTTTAGATGAATGCACATTCGTTTATTTCCAATATTACAAGAATAGCAATAATAATGCTGTACAGAAAGCAAATACCAAAGTAAAGCTTAGAAAGCTCACTTCTCACGCTGCTGATAACAAACGAGAATTGTTTCGGCAAAAAGTAGCAGAAATCTTTACAAAAGTTCAGATATCCTACAAAATTCTCGACTTCAACAAAACAGGAATTCGGCATCCGAAACGAAACCCTTTTTCAGGAGCTACAAGATTGTCTTTATGTACAATCCGTCTCATTTACACTTCAGAGAGCTGGACACTTCCGAAACAAATCCCAGAGGACTCCTCAACGTTTGTTCCAGGGTTTATTTGGATATTGGTTGAGTCATCTATATTCAAAGGTGGGACTGATTTATCTCCGGATTTCAACGAAAATCTTGCAAAATTCAAAGCTCCGAATGTAGTTTTCCTTA
>JAHZNJ010001170.1:0-11626 GCA_027744475.1 Lepidocyrtus cf. sotoi NNG-2020 | reverse complement strand
AGATTTTTACTGTTCTGCTACTACGGCTGCTGTTGTTTTAAGTGGGAAGTGAAAAAAAGTATTAGTAAGTATTTTTTTAAAACTCTCGAATCTTTCTACTATGCTACTACTAAACTAAGCTTACATAATTTGAAATCTAGTCCTAAGTCTCGGAGTTTGTGGGGGCAGTTTTTACTTTCATAATACTTCATTCATGCCAAGACTTATAACAAGGGAATGATTTGTAACTATTTTGAAATGCTGGCTAATTTCAAAATAATTAGAAAAGGCAACGGGAATTCTACGTTCTTAACTTTCCGCAATTTCCTTTTTTCATCCAATTTATTTGTTACCCTGATTAAAGTATTTTTTCAATTGCTTGCCAAAGCCACTGTCAATTAATTCGCTATAAATGTAATCCTCTATAGAAATTTCAATCTCGAATCCCATTTCAAGCCAAGAAGATAAAAAAAGATCTTATATGAACTAGAAAACCCAATGCTAATTAATGGAAGAAATGTATTTTTAGATTATTTAACCTCTGCCTAAAGATGTAAAGTAAATCAGAATAGACAATTATATTGAATTATAACTAAGCAAATAATGCTATTTTATCTTCAAAACCAACTATTTCTGAATTCATGGACTTATGTAACTCAAAGTGAAAATTTGATGAATATTTTCTCGTTCGCCTGGAATCGATGTTCGAGAAGATAAATGTATGGCCATAGAACGGTTGAATAGAGTGTATGTCGATGGGTGTAATTATTCTTCTGTTTTTTGGCATTTTTATTTATATTTTTTCCGTATTTGCTTAAAGCTACTGATGAAGCTTTTATATATAAAACCTAAAAAGGAACGTGAGTACACTCTTAACAAGCCAGCTCAATGGTTTTTGCTTATTGATTATCTTTAGTATATTTTTTCAGACAGAAGGTTTGTTCGTGTAATGAAATAAAAACAACAGTAAATATTTTTCAACTTCTCTAGATTAAAAATAGTAAAAACCTCTAGATATGTATCTGTATAATGGAAGCTTTTACCCTGCACTGCACACCTTCCCGCGATGCGAATGCGATCCAAACAAAAATCTCAAAAGGGAGTAGCTAATGAAGTTGTTTAGTGTTCATCGAAGGAAGAGAAGGCAGCAGCATCTTTTGCTTTTACCCTGCACTGCACACCTTCCCGCGATGCGAATGCGATCCAAACAAAAATCTCAAAAGGGAGTAGCTAATGAAGTTGTTTAGTGTTCATCGAAGGAAGAGAAGGCAGCAGCAGCAGCATAGCAGCAGTAGTGAATAGATGCCAAAGCTAATTCCAATGGGCTGTACCAATCCAAACCTCTATAATTTAGAAATAAATATATCTTTCAGGGAAAGTCTAATACACAAACCACTTATTTACTCTCCTAAGTCTCGGCTGGTTAAGCACGTAAATGAAATGCTAAGCAAATCAAGCGCAAGCAAAAAGGCAGGCAGGCTGGCTGAATGGCTGAACTAAAGTCAAAGTCAAAGCATACCCGCACATTAATTTATGTCGTTCATGTTCAACTCTCAGTTGTTGGGAAAAGTAGCTTTACTTTTTACTATTATACTGCTGTGTTTTGTGTGGAGTGTGTGTAGCAAATTGAGAAATTGCAGTTCTCCTTTCAAGGAAAACTCTTCCAACAACTTTCCCATTTCTACGATGAGAAGAGTTGCTTTCTTGCTTACTTGAGCTTGTGCCACTCCTATAACTTTTTGTAGCTCCTGACAATCACACAGCTCATTCATCTTTAATTAAGAAATTTGTCATCAAACTTGCTTCTGTTTATAGGTGTACTTAAACGTAAGTTTTTAAGCTAAATGCTAGACAGGACATTTCTTGGATGTGTTGTGCGCGTAAGTATGCATCTAAAACGTTCCAAGTAATTTTTGGAAGTGAAATACGTATTGGGAATTTATTTCCACTACTATAATATACTACGTTGTTTCTTCAAAGTATATTATTGCTAATTTTGTTGTAGTATAGTAGCTTTCTCAAACGAATTTATGGTATTTTATTACTATATACAGAATTTCTTATTCATAAGAATTCTCTTTTCTTTCACAGACTCACTTCTCCTCAAAGCACTTCGATTTCACTCTTAAAAAACAAAAGCATAACTCATTTTCGTTGGCATATTTCTTATATTTCTAATTTTTGTTAATTGGAGGAAATGAAATTGTGCGATCAAGCACCCAACCCAACTTGCATATTCATATAATACGAAATGGCTCATTGTCAGCCTAGCCATCAATGGTAGCTTATTGTTTGTCTTTCTTCAGCAACCACCAACATCTGGAACAAATGGTTATCGATACTGAAGTGTTAAATTTACCTTCGAGCAAGAAAAAGCAGCAGCAGTGTAACAGCGTTGCTCGTTTCAATTTATTCAATTGAAATCACGTTTACCTATTCATGGGTTAGCACTTCCTTTCAGAGAAACTATAGTTTTTTTTATAAAACTACAGAGACAAACATTTTTTAATATTCCTGGTCTATTTAAACAAGCGACTGGTAAAAGTTCCATCACAACATTTATCCGGCGTGCTCACGGCATCAAGTGCAATGAAATAATAAATATCTACTATTTCTTCTGCGAGCTGAAATAGGCTAAATTCTAAAAAATATAAACGGAAATTATGAATTGTTACTTTACAGAAAAAGAAAAGCTATAATAAATACAGCGTACTAGATACACAATAATATTTCGTTTTAAGAATATGAAAAACCGGTATCTTGAGTAGTTTTCAGAGGAAATGTTGTGCTTATGAGGCAAATAATATCTATTATTATATTATTTATATATTGAATATAGAGATAGCCTGGTCGCAGTTATGATTAACGCCCTTTTAAGCATAATGTCGGTGTCTCATCCTGTAAGTTCATTTTACGTAAGACAAACCCGTCAGTTGCAGAGTGCCGCTGCTAAGAAAGTAAAACTGAAAAGGAGAAACGAAACGAATTCGACTTCCTTTCCTCTACAAGTTATAAACTTTAGGAAAATTCAATTTTGCTTTTAGTTGTATTACTTAAGCATTTACTAGTCTATCAGGATAATAAATATATAGAATAGAAACATCGACATCAACACACACACACAGCCCAAGAATAATAATAAAACATGTACACGCTTATGTCACAAAATAATATTCCTCTGATATATAGGAAGATGAAATAAGAAAAGCTAAATGTTCATCTTGTAGGGAATGAGACATTCACAGATGGAAGGGTAGTTTTCTCATAGTGGATATAAATGGCAGCGGCAGAAGCAGCAGAAGAAGAAGAAAACGGGACGTACTCCTTCACTGAATGCTTATACTTTCTCAAACTATGTGTATAAATAAATATAACGTAGTAGTTAGGAAATTACTAAAATTCTCAGCAGCAGCAGAAGAAGAAAGTGGAATAAACGGAAACGAAAGAAAAGAAAGAGGAAAATAAGAAGCCGCTGAAGCAAAAGCAACGTTGTCTTGAACAGAAAACGAAAATTTTTCGCGCTTCAATTCCTTCTGTCCTTTTCTTGTGATTCTTTTTCTTCTCCACTTCCACTCAAGACCACCACCATCACTATTACTACTACTATTACTCATGCATTTATACCAAAGAAACAAGAGGAAGAAAGTAGTGGAGGAAAGAGACGAGTAGTGGGAAAAGGACTTTCTCTACTCTCTGTCATCATCATTCCATATAGCAATAATATGTTTATATCGTGCAAGTAAATGACTTTTTTCTTTTGATATAACAATTTTTCTATCAGTAACAGTTTTTCTTTGATTTCTAAATTTTTCTTTATTGAAAGAATAGAGAGAGAGAGAGAAAGAATTTGAAACTATTTTTGTTTTTAGTTTTTCCTTGTTTGTGGTTTTGCTTTCCGAGAATGCTGATTTCGTCTTTGACTTTTTTGAGAGTTTTGGCATTTTTGTGTGCATATTAGTAATACTATTATTATAAAGTAAATACAATATTAAAATTTTTGCATTATTCAAATAACGAACTTCCACAGCAGCATTATAATTTTATACTTTAATAAAACATGTAATGCATGTAAAGTTATTAACATTTAAAAAAACCCAACTAGTATTAATTAAAACTGGTTTATTAGTAGATTAAAAGCAATTATCTGGTACAAGATGGTCATTTACTAGAACAGCCTCAACACAGCATCACCTTTTCATTGCTATTGCTACCTTTTTTGGTTTTTACTTCATATCGGGAAGCAACTTTGATTACGCTTAAATAAATGGTTTTGGTTTCCGACAAAATTCCAGAAACCACAAAAAGGATGAGCATCTAAAGTAAAAGTAAATTTTTAGGTGGTAATTGTAAATCCACATTTATGCCACGAAATGGTAGAAACAATAAACGATGTCAGAGAACAAGATGCGACGTAAATGATCATGAGAATGGTTTTGACTCGGCAGCAACAGCAAGTTGTCTTCCCGGCTTATATCTTTCTTTTCTGTGAGAGCGGACGTGAGTGAGTGGGTAAGTGAACAACACGATAAAAAACTTTCGCTGTTTCGTCTTCTTTTTCTTCCCTCAGTCCTCTCTTTTTACTTCTATTTTCTATCACTCTCCAACTTACTTTCAACTTGTTCCTGTTGTGGTTGGTTGGTATATTTATTTATTACAGAGAAAAGTATATCAATGCAATTGGATAAGGGTAGCAGGAAAAACCGAGAGAGAATAAAAATGCTGTTATGTTAGGCTCATTCATACGTATGTACTTATGTAATGTGTAACTATATAATACAGAAATTACATTAGAGCAGAAAGTTACGTTTATTGTAGAATGCTATCGTCCTTTTCCCGTTATTGCCACTGCCACCACCGCCACCGTTGTTGGTTTGAGCCTTTAACAAATGCCATTACGTATGTTTGGCAGTATCTTTTTAGTACTTTTGGATTAGTAATATCAATATCATATCATAATAGCTTTGTGTGTTTTTGTTTCGTTTCTTGTTTTTTTATTCTTCTCATATTCCATCCAAATAACTGCTGCAATGTAGTATTGGTATCATGGTGGTGGTATCAACATCAACAACCCATTAATGTGCCATGATAGGTTTCCATTATTGCTGTTTTGTGTAACGTGTACTTATTGTAGCACTAGGCCTCTGCTCTTTTTACACTTTAGTGTGGCACTTTAAGTTGATACAATAATTTTTTAAACATGATGAAGTGAAATACTAGAGAGCTATGAAATAGAACCTTGTTGTTGGTGGAATAGTATGGTGGAATGGAATCTATTCTATGCTAGTAAATTTTAGAAAGTCTGCGGAATTTCTTTTTACTTCCTACAAATGATACAAGCAGCAACCTAAGAATAAAGAAAGAGAATGGTTTGGTGATGATGATGATGGTGATTGTGCCAAAGGTAATGATAGCATACTCCGGATTTCCGTTGTCGAGAAAACGTCATTTTCTTCACGTTGTGTTATGTGGTGGTGAAGTAAAGTCACTTTAAGTTGATACAATAATTTTTAAACATGATGAAGTGAAATACTAGAGAGCTATGAAATAGAACCTTGTTGTTGGTGGAATAGTATGGTGGAATGGAATCTATTCTATTCTAGTAAATTTTAGAAAGTCCGCGGAATTTCTTTTTACTTCCTACAATTGATACAAGCAGCAACCTAAGAATAAGGAAAGATAATGGTTTGGTGATGATGATGATGGTGATTGTGCCAAAGGTAATGATAGCATACTCCGGATTTCCGTTGTCGAGAAAACGTCATTTTCTTCACGTTGTGTTATGTGGTGGTGAAGTAGAGGAATAACGATGCGATGGTGTGAAGAAGCTTGCTACTGATGCTGAGGGTAATTCCGTTATATATGATTTTGAAATCAATATTCTTTTTGGAAATGATGATTTTTCCTTCATCAAATCAAGCATTTTATTTTTTCTTCTTTTAGTAGCAGTAGTAGACCAGGAGCACAGACGTGTAATAGAAGAAGCAATGATGATAGACTTTAGTTAATGCAAGTTACCTATAGAAGAACGTGAAAGACAGGTATACTGTGATTTACTGCTTTTTGTGGGCACATTTCTCAATTGTTTTCTTGGAACTGTGACAGAGAATGGGTCTCCCAGGACCCGTTTCCAAAGATTATGATAGTGTATAGAGAGATGCATGTGTGTGTGTGGGTGAGTGTGTACCTTCCAAAGCTGCTTCTCTTCTTCTCTCCATAACATCTCGTAACATAACATAAGCCATTCCCTAATATTACATTAGAGCTCTGTGGTGGTGGTGGTGGTACTATGTATGTGTGTAATATCTCGTAAAAAAGGTTTCCATTTTATGGAAACTGGCTAAACTAAACCAAAGAGTGAAAAGGGGGAAGAAAGGAAAAATTTTCAATCGAAAGAAAGCAATTGTTCTCAATTTCCTATTGCACAACGCACTCTCTTTCTATTTCTCCCTCTCTCCTTTTTTACTGACTTGAAGAATTGCACATAAGGTTACCGCCACCAAAGTACAATATACTTTTTAAGATACGTTGAAAGTTGAAAGTAAAACTAAAATGGAAACACTGCTACTGCTGTGAAGTAGTGGAAATCGTGATGAAAACGCCGTGACGGTTATGTTACGCATGCTAATCTTTTAATTTTTCTTTTCTTTAAAAAGGGCAAAAAGAAAGTTACTCTTTTCTACGCCATTTTTTCACATAAATTATAAATAATATATCTTCTTTCGGCTTTATAAGCCATTCTTTTGTTGTAATTCTAACAATTACAGTCGAGCTCTCTGTCAGTAAAAAAGACCCTTTCATTCCTCATCCTTTGTGTATGCGAGTAGTGAACATTAAGCCGACTCAAAACGTAATATTTGACTGTCTCTAGAAAAAAAGTTAATTTGTTGAAAGTCTGCCTTTTTTGTTGTATGCTTGACCTTATGTCAACTTTCACCTTAATATTTTTGCCGACTGACAATGACTACTACAACGACTTAGGCATTATTTATGCGCGCCCGTCGTCCAAAGACCAACACCTCCCAAATGTATAGTAAAAAAAGAGAAAATGAAAGGGGAAACCAAAGAGGAGCATTATCCAAGAGACAAACTTGTCTCCCAGATGCATCAATTGTCACATCTCTTAAAAACCTATCCAGTTGGAAGAAAACAACGTAGTAAAAAAAGAAAGACATCCAAAGAAAACATTCATATTACGCGATAGTGGAATAAGTAAAGCACATTTTATATACCTACACACTTTTTACGTTACTCCTTTTCCTATCAAGCTGGACCCAGTGCAGAGCAGTATCAGTGGAGTCGGTTTGAGTAAATAGAAAAACGTATTTCTTGGTAAAAGTAAAATATATATAAAAAAAAGAATCTTTAGTTCTCCTTATATGTATATCCGTAGAAAACTCATCTTTTACCAGTTTCTTTTTGAAATATCAACAAAGTACTGACATGAATAGCGCCCCTAGACACTATGGCACCGCCACCGCCGTCGTATTCTACCCTCTACGTGGTATTATATCCTTATATAAAAGTTAATCTATATCAAGAAGAAGACAAGTCAACTGATGGCAGTCTAATATTTGTAAAACAACAACATCAACAACAACAACAACTGGGAATATAATTTTCCTATAAGGCATCATCCAGGCATCATCAATGCCTCTATCCTACAACCCAACATCTCTTCTCCACCACCACCAAGAAAAACGCCACTATTACTACCACTGCTTTAAGGGCATAGTATTTTGTTCTACGTCTCTTTTCTGCATGTTGCTGTTCTCTTGATACAAAGACATTGCTATTACCCGGTAATATATGTGATCGTGGCTTGAAAGATCGTGAATTTAAATATACGATACGACAGAATATTTGTACAGCCATTTCATCTGCCATCTAACAAGCATTACGACTGGTTTTCTTGAGTAAAATTCCACATTTGTGTAGCCCATCAGAGCATTTTGGACTTAGATTTAAGAGTTCTTCTCTTCTCTCCGTCTCTCGTATGATGTGTATAAGATGGCTACATATACACACACAAACACTATATATTATGAGTTTTCCAATGCACGGAACTATTATCTCGTGCAGATTCTCATCCTCTTCTCTTCTCGTCTCTTTCTTGTCTCATCTCACTCTTTTTCTTTTAGTTGCATGACCTCGCATCTTATGTAAGAAATATACATAAGTAGACATTCTATCGTCTATTTATATAGGGTTTCAGGATAAACTATGGCTATGACTTTCACTCTTCTTCTTTTTCTTCAGTGCTATCAGACTTTCCCCTTAAGTCATGCATGCATGCATGCACTGTTCAAGATCAGGAACAAGAAGAGTAAGAGGCATATAATTCAGATGAGGGAAAACTACCTGCCTGCCTGCTCCTCCTCGCAGTCTGTACAGATATCTCCGGAATATCTACAGTCCTTACGGGAATATCCATTTTCAGTAAAAACACAGCATTTTTTCCTACATAAGCATGAAGAAAAACATGAAGCACGACAGGCGTATGCATGTAAACTAGGCATTTTGGAGGAGAATACTGATGGAGGAGAGAAAGATACGCTCATATATTATGCACTCCGTATGGGAATCTTGAAATGGGGAGAAGGAAAAAAAGTGCCGCCGCCGTAATGCTGGTTGCTCTTACTTCAATTCAATAATCGGAGTTAACCTGGCAGATACATAAAAACAAATGAAAAAAGTTACGCTCTGTACTCGAAATTTACATTTTTGTTTAAAGTAAATAAAAATTCTGCTTTGGATTTCAATATAAGAAAGCTTCCATCCGTACAGTTGCGGCACTCTATAAAAAATGCCTGTATGTTTCTAATTTAATAGAAAATAGAATTACAAAATGCGATTTCTATTAATTCATTTTTGTTTGGCTAAATTCATAAAAAATAAACTGTTTAACTTGTAGTAATTGATGAATGTATAAGATAATTAAAACTTTATTGTTACCTCAGCTAATATGGTACCTATATACTGAAACTTCTTGAAAATGACTACCTATATAACTCCCGCATTGTACTTTACACAAAACATTCATCACACCAGTCTACGTATTAGTCGTTCTACGGTATTAGTACAACGGCTATCTCAATTGACAGCCTATGGACGCCTACTTCTATCTATCCGTCTGCTTATGTCTTTCAAGAAGTTATCAAACTGGAAATTTTCTCATAGTACAATAATGTTAAGACGGCAGTAATGGAGTATAACTTAAAATTCCTCTTCTTTCTGATCATCAAAGATATAAAACACCCTTATATTCTGCTGCTGTATGTGTATGATGGTGTATTAGCAGTATCGTCAACATCATTATCATAAAAATAATCAGAAAGGAGCATCTTTCTAGTTTCTTCCTGCCTCTCCTTCACCACCACCACCACCACACGACTCTTTCTATACCATATTATTATTTTCTCTTGTAAGAAACAACCACCACTTCTTAAAACTTACTTACTTAAACTTTGAAAGCTGCCACCACCGCCATCACTACATAATATTCAATTTTCAGTAGTAGGAAGGATAAAAAGGAGAGGAGTAAAAGTCGTTTTTTGCTACGTGCTAACTTTCTTTGTCCATTATTGCCACCGCCATCATCATCATTTGTTGTTTAAAAAAGTCAAACTTACACTACTAAAGATGGTTCAAAAGGAAACTATCACTAACTTTGAATGAGCTAACCAGACCATACTGCCATGCCATCATCATTTCCCATGATCTCGGCTCAAGAAGGCAAATTGCATAAGAATATGATAACATCTTTTATGCATCCTTTTTTCATCATATACGAAAGAAGAACCATTCTAGCTCTATCTATCTCTCTCTCTCTCTCTCTTACACCTTTTTATTAACATCTCAACGTACCTATTTTTGTTTAACCTTGTGTCTCTTCTTTGGTACACACATAATACTTTTTTTAGTTGGAAGAGAGACGAAGGAAAAGAGAAGGGCTAAAAAGACGAAACTTTTTTGGTTATAGATCAGAAAGAACCTCATATAAAAATAAGTTACAGAGAGAACAAGAGAGCAAAATTCTCTTTAGTACTTTAACCATCATCATGTTCATCTCACAGGATATTATAATATTATTACATTAAGACTATCTATAATGTAACCCTCCTTATTGATATTGCTTTCTCTTTCTCTTCTTCTTCTCATGGTGGATGGATACCTCACACTATGATGAAGTAAAATAAAGGAATAGTAGAAGTAGAGGGCTGTGGTGGCTGTGAGAGTAAGCTCGTGCTGCGCTCCTCCTATCATAACTTTCCATTTATTTAAGAGAAAGAAGGAAAAAAGGAAGACAAGACACTGCACTCTCCTTCAGCATGAACCAACTTAAATGATATTTTGTATCACTCTTGTTCTCTCTCTTTTCACTTCATGATTGTTCCATTACAATGTTACCGAACAAGAAGAGACGTTTTTATGCCTTAGTGCAATATTGGATGCAACATCATCGTAAAAGAGAGAGGCAGAAAGAGAAGAGAGTGGGTTTACTAATATGCTGCGTTTAATGACGACGATGATGATGGTGTATTCCATTGAATGAGTTTTGAATCCACTAGAGGCCATATTATCGACAGTTACTGACTGACGGTGAATGATTGAATTACTTACCAACAAGCAAAAAACCCCGAACAACATGAGCAGCATCTGTGTATCTATTTTTTTCTTTTATCCTTCATTGACATAAAGGGGTTGGTTAGGTATCTTTGGGTAGTATATCTTATAAGAATGAAATTATTACGAGATGAATAAAATGACTAGGTTGATGTGAGACTATACAATTTTTTATTAAGTAATGTGAGCAGAGAAGAAAAATGCTGAAGATGCTAGAAGAAATTGTACACGAAATAAATTGATAACTTCTACAGTATTTATACCTAAATACATGCATTGGTTGAAATAAAAATGCGGTTTTTAGTAGAAAAATACTTAGGTAAAGATTTTGAGAGTTCCCAAGCACTTGGTAGCATACGTGTGCTTTGACAGCGCATCGAGTAAGCTATATAGTGATGAACATGGGTTAAGTTAAAAGTAATGTTTTCCTTAATTGAAATCTTATTGAATTGTGTATATACGCAGAATATTTACTATTACATTCGATGCAGCGAACCGAACTACCTTTTATTGTGTATATTTTTAACCTTGCTTATCTAATACGAAATCAATTTATTTCCATGAATCTTATATTTTATTACGATCATTTTACTACGGAGACTTTACGATAAGATGCATACATATCTAGGTATCATTATCATATTACTTGAATAAGAGGACTTTTATTATCATTATTACTACATATTGTGCATCCACCATTTCAGATTACGCTTTCGAACTGCCATATTTACATGTTTATTTAATAAATTTTATTTTGCGCATAAAATCTGCTGACGCTACTTAAACTTCTGTTATAAAAAGGTTTTCTACTAAAACAGAAGACACAATGAGTTTTTACTGAAATTAAACATGCAAAAGTAAAAAGATTCAATATCAATGAATTGATGGGGGAAACAACTCCAATTCCATAGTTCCATTTACACACTATGTGTGGAAGCCCCTCGTTTCATTTTCAATCATTTTTCTAAAGAAAAAAGTAACCAAATTGGGGGATTATTAAGTTCACAGTTCAAGAACCATGTAA
>JAHZNJ010001169.1:0-12708 GCA_027744475.1 Lepidocyrtus cf. sotoi NNG-2020 | reverse complement strand
GTGACAAAAGTATCTTTTATGTTTTGCGAAAGCGGTTTCAAAAAGCGTTAAAAGATTAATATTTTTAAACTAAAAAACTTATTTCCATTTGTAAATGCAAAAACATTTGAACGCATATTTGCTTATTGCTTACGCAGTAATAAAACAGAACGCGGATCATGTCTCTTTCGTTCAAGTAGTGAGAAATGAAGTGTTTTGCAAGAAAAAGTGAAACTTTCTCAGTTACGGTTTCAGACATGACGTGGTAGAAAACATAAACAGGCTTTGATGACAGTCGCTTTATATCATCGTCAAAAAATTACCACTTTCAGAATAGTTTCGGAAGAAAATGAAAAACTTTTTGCTTATTGCTTTCTATTTTGTGTTTAAAAACTTTCTTTCTCCCAAGAATACTCTTAACGTAAGTATTACGCAGCATTTATTCTCATTTGTATTTTGGACTAGGACAGTAAAACAATACAAAAGTTTTCTCCGTTCATTTCTTCTTTCTTTAGTGCTTAAGAAAGAGAACTTTTAAAAAATTGCTTTGTTTCGTTTTTTTCGGAAGCCATCTTATTTTGGAATAGTTATCTGATCCGACAAAAGAAGAGAAAAAATTTAGCGAATTCTTATCTCCTTCGTTTTACTACTTATAAACATCATAGTCATCAGCAGAGCAACATCGTCATTGCATTGTTCCCAACGTCGTCTGGAAGCTATGATGTATTAGTATGGATCTACGTTAAAACGTTTTTTTATCCAATATATAATTAAATTTCACTTTTCAACGTTATCAGAGAAGTTAAAACTGACGAAATCCTGACCTACAAATACATTAATTTGCAAATTCAGCGCAGGATTGCTTTTTTGCTTACCAGAATTTTAAATTTGCAACCACTGCTTGCTGGAGAAGGTGAAATCTAAGCCAATTTACTACATCAGTAACTTATAAAATCTTTTATTGGAGTCAAATGATGCGTTTTTAGTACACTCAAGTGTTTCTAGAAAAAAGCACTTGCAATAAATGAAACCATGACATGTTCCGTACGTATATTCTTGAACCAAGTGTAATTTTTTAACAGATAATAAATATTATTATTCATTTTTGAAGCATTTGTTGATTACGTATGGAAGTTTTATGATACATTTCCGTCAATAATCACTTGAAAAATTAGCAAAACAAAAACAGCTTAGCAAATATTATGGGAACGAAGAATTGATCCTGTTTGCCTTTATTTTTAGAAAACTCTTCTAGTTTTATGCATTATAACATTATGACGAGAATAGAAAACTGAAGAAGATTTTTCAAGTCTGCATAATATATAGAAAGTGAAAAGGAGTCATTCAACTCATTATGAATCATGTCAACATACTATCAGTGCGTGGGGAAATGGAAAACGCAGAAGAAAAGAAGGAGACAGCAGAAACTTGTCTCAGTCAAAAATTAAATATTGTACATAATAAATGAGAAAACTGGAGACTTTTTTTAAGCATATTATTCTCTCGGCGACTACAAGCAAAAGAGAAAATTGGAATGAACGAGCTTCTGAAACTCATTCTTCCTGCTGCTGCTGCTCTTACAGATGATGACAATAATAGTGATGATCCTGTTTTTCTTCGTCAACTATATTTCACTTAAAAACTAAAATAAGTAAAACAGTAGAGCATCTCTCTCTACACTCACTCACTACTTCAAAAAAAACTAAATGAAAGTATTTCACACAGGATTTAAGTAACAAGTTGGGAAAAACAAGGACGACAACAAAACAACAGCAAACCTGGTTACAAGCATAATCATCATCATCGCGGCTGCTTGACTACGAGAAAGAAAGTCGTAAAAAATACTAGAAAGAGTTTTGCTTGTTCTACTCAACTTTTTCTTTAGTAATTTTTGCATCTGCTCTGCTTTCCCCAAGACTCAAGAGTTGACAAGAAAAGTGAGTAATAATCATCTTTATATTGAAGAAAATGATAATAATGATGAGTAGAAAAGTGTAGGGGGAGGAAGAAGGATTGATGTGAAGTGGAGAAAAGTTGTTGTTGATGAGAAAAAGTTATAGTTATAGTTGATTCAATATTAACGACAAGAGTAAGACAAGAAAATGTAAAAATAAAAACAAAAATAAAATCCACTTTATCTTTATATTTCTCTGCTGACATCGAAAAAAAAGTTTTTTATGTTTTTCCATCATGACATGGCTAATCATAATCATTCTCTCGTCAAAATATAAAATGAGAATGAGATAAAAGATGGAAATAAATTGAGAAATCTTCTCTTTCACTATTTTTCTTGTTAGAATATTATTATTACTACTCCCTCAACTATTAAAAAATTCTGTCAAGATCGTTCTCTTTTCTAAAAACTAAAGAAAGAGAAAGACGGAAGTTGTTCTTGTTATGATATGATTACTTTTCTACTTGATAATTAGCATCTGTTTTTTATTGGATGCTTATGGGACGACTGGAAAAATTACTACAGGAAAAAGTTTTTTGAATTAGCATACTGCAGATATGTGTAAAGAACCAACAGAGCTCTAGCAAAGGAGGGGAAAGATAATTTTAGTGAAGAGGGGATAATTGAGACAAGATGGGACGTAGCTAAATAAAATGCATTTTTGATTTGACAATCTTTCAGTTTAGTATTCGTATCGCTCTTAATAATTTGGTATTTGGTGGAGTTTTTTTGTAGAAAGGAAGTAAGATGATGAATTAACGATGATGTGCAACGCAAAGCCGTATTTGTTCTTGTATGTGCATTACTCCCACGGGAAACGTCCCCTACTTAATCCCCTTTCAAGTTTAATTAGCAGAAAACAAACATGAAACCAGAAGAAAGAATCTAGTCTGCTACTTTCACAAATTTTTGTATTATGAGAAAGGATGCAATTTTCTCTTGAATTTTTAATTGCTTAAGTCTGCTCTGTTATCATTATTATTATTATTATCCTTTAATGTGCAATGACAAGCTGTTTGTTGCACAAAAGCTTTCACTACTGTCTGCTTGAGTTTTAATATGAATGCATGCGTAAAATGAGACCTTTTATGATTTCAAAAGGACGTTGATGATGAAAAGCTAATTATATTTTCCGAAGGCGATTAAAAATAATTTTTGTTTGCAAGTTAGCAAGCAAAGAAGCAAAAATAATGAAAAGGATAAATTTTTCATACCTCATTGATCAAAGCATCAATCTTGATCACGTTGATATCATGCAAGTCAGAAAGCTGAGTTGTGTACTTGACTCCATTTGGGCTCGTCAACTCCACACTGTTGATCTTCGGATCGTTTGGATTGGAAGTGTAGATGAAAAACTCAGCCGGACTTTGTGCGGATGAAGACTCAAAGCTGAAATTTGCCTCGACATATGAACGGGAATCCCCTTTGTACTCTGCTTGGTGAATCTGTAGAGAAAAAAATAAAAAAAATAAAATTTTAACTTTTCTTTGAAGTTTAATGTAAAAATGCGAATGTCTTTAGGCTTTTGGTAGATGAATGACTTTTGCAAAGGTTTAAATAAATTATTATAAAGAACGTAATAAATCACGTAAATGTTATAATAAGCCGTGTAAAAGTAGAACTGTAGAATGTACTCGTTTCATTTTTTTGAACTCAAAGATGATAAAGTGTTTCCTTCCTCCCTACTCGAGAAATTGTCTTGTTTTTTTTATTCGCTCTACTGTTTTTTAGCTTAAAATGAAAATACATTCACAGGAGGACAAGGAGGAAAGCAGAATAACAGAAAAAATGACAAAAAACGGCTTCGACAGAGCTATCTATTATTGGAGATAATAGGGAAGGAGCTCATAAGCATTACTATTATTATATACGTCTACTGTTTTCACGCATGAACAAAACATTTTTGCTTCTATTGTAAAAATACATTTGTAAAATAAAAGCTAGCGTAAAAATCGTCGCGTCGTTTTTTCCTTGTCCTCGGATGAATTGTAAATAGGTAAAAATGCGTAGTCGGCCTGTCCTATTCTTTCTACTTGCAAAAAAAGCATTTTTACTGTGCCGACTAAATTTAGAAGCAAAGAAAGGAAATAGACCGTAAAATGGGCAGCAGTAGATCATTTCAAGTGCTCGAATGACATTATTAAGTATTAAAAAGTGCATCCAACAATCATTTTTTAAAGTCTCTTAAAGCTAAATGTTGGTGACGGGGTCGGTTCGGTTTATCTATTGTTCCACCGGCGGCAGTTTATCCGTGACTGATTATGAAAGGGAAGAAAAAAAATTGTGTCAAGTCAACTCAAACGCTTTTCTTATTGATCATTTCAAGTGCTCGAATGACATTATTAAGTATTAAAAAGTGCATCCAACAATCATTTTTTAAAGTCTCTTAAAGCTAAATGTTGGTGATGGGGTCGGTTCGGTTTATCTATTGTTCCACCGGCGGCAGTTTATCCGTGACTGATTATGAAAGGGAAGAAAAAAAATTGTGTCAAGTCAACTCAAACGGTTTTCTTATTTCTTTCATAATAAAATGCATTCTTACATTTAAGCCTTGAATGAAGCAATTTTTCAGTTTTAGTTTAGGATTATGCATTTCTCTCTCTTGATTTTTTTTCAATATGAATAACAATACGACAAGCAAAAGGCTCATGAAATATGGATAATATCACATCATATATTCTTTCATCAAATTATTAACGAAAGAAATGAATGAGTGATCTAGAAAAACGGAAAGGAGAAGAGAACAGAAAAACAAAACAAAGTTTTTTTTCTCATTCAAGCATTTATCATAATCTCACATTAACTTTACTACTACTGGCTTATATTTTACGCGATTTTATCTCAAGAAGGAAGGAAAATAAATTGAAAAAAGTTAAATAGCTTCTTCGTCTTCTGCATAGCTGACTTTCATTCATTCATTCATTTTGTCTGTAAACAAGTTTGGCAAGGAAAAGAGTGAACTGCTGGTGGAAATCTTTTAAAACATTTTTTTTGCTATATTTTTATTTTTATGGTTATTATTTTCCCCATATNTTTCATTCATTCATTCATTTTGTCTGTAAACAAGTTTGGCAAGGAAAAAAAAGTGAACTGCTGGTGGAAATCTTTTAAAACATTTTTTGCTATATTTTTATTTTTATGGTTATTATTTTCCCCATATTTTCATGTAGAAACAAAGCCATTTATAAAGATATATTTGGAAGATAAGAAGAATCTTGTACTAGGAAAATTTATAGTTTTGTTTGCTACTTTGCACAGGGCGAAAATAGGTTTCAGAGGAAATATGTTCTGCTCTGCTGAAACATAATAAAATGGGTCTTATCTTATCTATGTTGAATTTACGCATTTCAGCAAATTTACACACACCAAAATAAATTATGCGTAAAACGTAAATCTACGTATCAATATCAAATTGGTAAGTAAGCATTTTATCCGCAGGACAGATCCAGCATAATGATCTTTTTTGCTGCTCTGTATAAAAAGGTGAGTATTTTTATTTTTACTAGAAAGAATGAAATAAAGAAAATTGGTTTTTAATATTCTTTTTCCCTCTTTTCTTACCATAATTGGCCAAGTTGGAGAGACATCCTCCGTAAAATACTTTTGAATGGTCATGAGTGCGTTGATGAGTTGTACGAAAGTTGACATATGCGTGGTTGGTCCAACTCCAGTTTCACGGATGGCGAAATGCGGTCCATTAGTTCCTTCAGCTAACAAAGCAATCTTCCCGTCTCCGCGTAAGTACATAAGTAAAAGTTTTTTTAAGTAAATTAGAAAACTGCTGCAGAATATTATAGAAGAAAAAATAAGGTATCATCATTTTCTTGCTTGATAGAATGGGCAACTTTTATGAGTAAAATCGAGTTTAGTCCACCAAGTTAAGTACCAACCAGCCCAGTATTATTTAAGTTGAGTCATAAGTTCTCTCATGATAAATTTTCTTTTGGTTAAGATTTATTTCAGCAATTTCTCTAAAATATATTATGATATTACTTACTCTACTTTTTAAAAAATATATAATAAAAATGGATTAGATTACAATAAAGGAATAATGGCGATATGGTGCTCTTGCTAAGTAAGCAGTGTATCATCGACCAAATTTTTTTTTGCTGAAAAAAAAAATGTTGAGGAAGGGGATGCAGCAGAGAGATGGGGAAAGGGAACTAAAAAAAAGTACGCCATGAAGAAGTTGAGTTGATAAGTCCATCAACCTCTCTGATAATAATGTGGTGGAGTATTTTTCCCCACTACTGCTACTGCTGCTGCTGCTGTTCTTGAAGTAAGGAACGTTCACGGCATCCTTAAGTAGACCAAAAAGCTTAATTTCTCTTCTTTTCTTCTTAAGTCGTATTAAATGGGGTTTCCCTCTTCTTCCATCCACATCCACACGGTTTTTAGTACTAAAATGGGGGAGCACGTTCCAAACGGTTCTCTTCCCATAAACCAATTGCAACTTTTTTTCTCTTTCTATTTTTCTGGATGGATTGAGCATGTAGAAAACTGTTTTTTTTCTTCTCTACTACTTCTGCCATTGCTGCTGCTGCTTCTGCATTTTCAGTAATATGAAGAGTAGATGAGAGCAGCAGATTTTGTGGGAAAAGAAAAAGGAGAAATAAATCCAAAGAAGAAGAAAAGAATAAACCATTCTAGTAACCGAGCCATGCTCGTAATTGGTGTAGTTAGTTTTACCAAGTGCTGTCCCACCATTACTTTATGACCAACGAGTGGTGAAATATTGAAGAAACTTTACCCATTTATTTGGCATTGCCCTGGATTTTCTCTCTCTCTCTCTCTCTCTCTCTCGCTCACTTTCCAACAGAAAAATATTTTTGTGTGGGAGAACAAGCAAGCAGCAGCCATTGCTCCCAAAAAATACTTCGTTCGACTCTTTTTCTGGTTCTTGTGCTGCTGATGTGACTGGGAGAGCCTTTATCTGGATCATCAGGAAAAGAGTCAGAGAGAGAGAGAGAGAGAGAGGGAAATAAAATGGCTCTTGTTTTTAGGCTAACTTAACTTCTCATTGCAAATTTTCTGCAGTCTTTCGCTTCGCCCATTAAGATCCTGTGAATGCCAAATCAACCCGGTTTGGTTAGTTTCGATTTTTTGCTGGCGAAGGAAAATGAGACGTGTTGGTTGGGGATACGTGAGTGTGACGATGATAATGATGATGAGTGGTCGATACTCGATACATTTCTTTACAAAAAATTATAGACATTTACAAAAACTCATTTTTTTATTTCAAATTTTTAAGTAAACTTAACCCGTAGACTACACAAGCTTTTTCCTCTTACTCCGATGAAAAAGTAATTATATAACGAAAATAACGAAATTCGCATAAGTAATCTAAAGCAAAATGTTTGTAATTAGGATTTGAAAAAAAAATTGAAGGATACTTCTATGAAATTCCTTGAGTATCATCACAGATCATCAAAAGTTCAATATTATAATATTGTATGTGCTACTGTTACTCTTTGAATGAGCATTTTTTAAAGCTTGACTGGCTTTTGAAAACGCACAGCTACAGCTACAACAGTTATCCAAGATCAGCAGCAACAGAAGCATTCCCAGTATTTTAGTCCAAGGACGATTTCTACATAATAATATTTGATCCTCTCATCCCGTCTCATCATCAATTCATCATAAATCTATATTTAGACTGTTGATCAGAATGACTTTCCCCGAATCCAATTCGGATGAATAGAAAAGCTAAATAATAAGTGGAAGGGAACGTGAAATAGATAAGTTTTGGCTTAAAAAGGAAATGAGTTGGGCTTGTAGTTGTAGTCAGTATCATTCTATCTCTATCTGTATCTGTATCCGATTTTACTCTTTAATTGCCTAGTTTTTAGTAATAATAAATATAAAATTATGCTATGTTGGTAAGCACAAGAAGATTTCAATTCAATGAAAAAAAATCTAAAAAAAAGAAAGCTACAGTTTGAATGAAAGTAAAAAATTTGATTCTTATTCTTACCAAGTGATGGATATTCAATGGCAGCAAGAGTGACTTCCTCCTCCCTGAGTAGCTCCATGGATGCCTCCAGATCCGTACTTGATACTGTTCCTTGGCTCACGAGAATAATCACAGAGCCGGCAGCCCTCTGCTGATTCCTCTTAAGCAACTGCAACAAAATAAATAGAAATTGGGAGGGGGTTAGATAAAGTAACATCATTACTACAGAAGCTTGAAAAAATCTAGACAGTCATCATCATCATCATATCATCGACAAACACAGATTCTCGTCTTCGACTCCTTAAAAAAATTCAATTAGAAGGATGCAGAAAGATTTTGGTGTAGGTGTAGAGAAGTCATTGCATTTCGTTTGTTGCAGGCAGCTGCCTGTCCTCATGTTTGTGGGTAAGCTACTACGTAAGAAGATTAAATGATTTGGATAAATTGATGGGAGATGGGAGAGGAAGAAAAGGAGAAGCAGCAGAAGTTAAGAAGAGACAGATGCAATTTTTCTTCCTTGTCATTTACTAATCACCTTTCCTCCCGGACCAACCACTGGTTTTAATCAGATCCTTATCTCCTATGGCTTGTTCAGCCGATCCCACTTACTTTACTTGGCGCATTTGGTAAAATCTAATCAAACTGCTTACTTCTTTACGGAAGCGAGTAATGTGCATTGCAGTTAGAAGAAAATTGTAGAGAAGTCATTGCATTTCGTTTGTTGCAGGCAGCTGCCTGTCCTCATGTTTGTGGGTAAGCTACTACGTAAGAAGATTAAATGATTTGGATAAATTGATGGGAGAGGAAGAAAAGGAGAAGCAGCAGAAGTTAAGAAGAGACAGATGCAATTTTTATTCCTTGTCATTTACTAATCACCTTTCCTCCCGGACCAACCACTGGTTTTAATCAGATGCTTATCTCCTGGCTTGTTCAGCCGATCCCACTTACTTTACTTGGCGCATTTGGTAAAATCTAATCAAACTGCTTACTTCTTTACGGAAGCGAGTTGTAATGTGCATTGCAGTTAGAAGAAAACAATGCTATTGCGTTTCTTTCTTCTTGATAAAAAATGCAGTTTTACTCCTGCTGCATCCATCTTGCTTGGTTTGGTATAATGTTAGCGGGCTTGCTTACTTCTTTACGGAAGCGAGTAATGTGCATTGCAGTTAGAAGAAAACAATGCTATTGCGTTTCTTTCTTCTTGATAAAAAATGCAGTTTTACTCCTGCTGCATCCATCTTGCTTGGTTTCTTATAATGTTAGCGGGCTCGCTCATAATCATTAATATCAATTTACTAGACATAATGATGCATACACACACAAATGGAATGTGCTTCGCCAACAAAACCTAAATATTTTTTATTTCTTAAAAGTTTTTTTATATTTGATTATTGGATTTAATCTAAAAATCAGGTTTATCCAAATTCAAAAGATAAGTGAGGGCATGTGCAGGTCATGACATATTACGAAAGGATCGATTCAGAGTTATTGTGGAGTACACAAGAAGCTTTTTTTATTGTTGACAATCACAATCTAACTATCTATCATCAAAATATTATTATGAAGCTTTTTTGGTATCGCATTGCGCTCACAGAACAAGCATGTACTTTATCATTCCGCACGTTCTCCCGAGAAACAGAACTAAATCTCTTTGAAAAGAAAAGTCACACAGGCTCTGCTTCTTCCCACCTACTCCCACCCATCAACCTAAGCAAACAGAGAGAAGAGTCAAGTTGTTTGTCTGTTTAGATCCTCCCTTGCTTATACGAGGATCACATGGGGCCAAACGACAAAAACATTACGTTGACTATAAAGGAGATTCGGATGGAATAGAAAGAAAAGTAAAAAAAGAAATGTGTTTTGATTGTTGGCTGAAAGTATGAGGAGAAGGGATTTCTCGTAATTGATCTTTGACGTGACGCAACGAGACATGGAGACAATGTAATGATGATGTGCTTATGCCTCTTCTCTCTCTCTGCCCCTTTTTTCTTTTTATTTTCTTTCATTTTATTCCTCTAAGGTGAAACCTCTGCTGTTGTTGCTGCTGTTATGTGTTTGTATGTGCTCTTCTGCACTCCGGGCTACTTGTCACTGACATGTAATAACAATGTTGGTGATGACATCACATCATGACGCACCCTTAAAAAAGAAGAGAAAAACTGTCAACCTAATGCCTGCCTGACCACCACCACCACCACACCGCGTAATAAGGAAGGAAAAAGAGAAGAAAAAAAACTTCAACATTTTTTTCAGCTTTACATGTCTTCTTTCCACTTTCTCCTTTTACTTTACTTTTTATGCAAGCTACTGAAAGAGTGAAAACCTCTTAATCAATTTTCTTTCCCCTCTCCGTTCCATTCCGCTCCTTCTTCCCCCTCCCACCCAATAACAACAGAAAAGACTGCTGCTAACAAAAAAAATGAAAAATGAGAATTTGTCCAAAAGACAGGACAATTGTCCTATATGAAAAGAACATCATATTTTTTTCCTCATCGTTTTCGTTCCTTTATTGAAGAAGGATATAAGCGTTTACGCAATACGCACCGTTCGTTTCGTTTCATTCCATTCAACAACAACAGCAGCAGCAGCAAGATCAAGACGGTAGCAACAACAACTTTTCATTTTCAGTTAATTCACGGATCACTAACAAAGTAGAAAAAAACTAATCTTATCCTGGTGCGGTGCGGTAGTGGTGGTCCACCGATCTCTTTTAATATATTATAGGCTTGGCTTTTTTCCTGGCTTTCTCGTATTTTTTGTGTTTGACTTGAAGAGAGAATCATTTCGCTTTTGTCTTGTTTACTATTAGCTTTATTGGTTTGTCTACCTTTGCTCTTCTCTTCCTAAGAAATGTGCAGTAGCATCGAAAGTATCGACAAACGAACGATAAAAAAGAAGAAACAAGGAAGTAAGTAAAGAGAAATCATTATTTGAGAGAGAAAAAACGAAGAAAACCAAAAAAGAGCAAAGCAAGAAGGGGAAGTGAAACAAGACAGAAAAACTAAAAGAAAATAAATAGAGACAATCCCATATTGACATTTTGATCTGTCTTTGATTCTCTTTTTAAGCAGGGTAGCAATAGCAATAGCAATATCGAATAAGCAACAACGTTATTACGAGAGAATCATTGCTAATGGAGAGAATCTCTTCTTCTCTCTTTCTCTTCGACTTCCTGAATTCGACCAGGCGTAGCCACAAAGTTACTGTTTAAATTGCTATCAAAGTGAGTTTGTTAAATAAATCCATCCAAAGAAAACCAGCAAACATCATCATCAACATCATTACAACAGCAAAAAATGGAGAGGTTGCATGAATCATTCATTTGAAGAAATGGAAGTTAAATTGACATTGACGTTACCAGAGAAGAGCTCATCGTTTGATAGAATATTTTGTAAAAAATGTGCAAGTGAAATGGGGATACGTTCTCATTTCATCCGAGAGATGGTGTATTGGTGGCGCTGGTGAAGTAGTTGAAGGAAATGTTACCAAAGATGAGCAAGGTTCAAGTATTTGAATGCATCCTTAGATTACTAAAAGCGTGATTAGTGATTAGTTGCAATAATAATATTTGTAAATCTAACGGCAACGGTTTTTTATTTAAGTACGAACTTTTTTTGTAGTTTTTCTAATGTTACCTTTGGCGCTACTAAACCCCTTTTACCGAGAAAGAAAATAGTTAAATGGGAAATAAATGCCAATGCCACCCAAAAACGCAAGAGTGCAATTTTAACATCTTTTAAAGTTTATAGTCTTCCATTAACGAAACAATTTAGATGCGCACATGAGCCTGACCCTAGCTGGTCCAAATCCCATAATACGATTTCATTTAAGTGCAATTTTAACATCTTTTAAAGTTTATAGTCTTCCATTAACGAAACAATTTAGATGCGCACATGAGCCTGACCCTAGCTGGTCCAAATCCCATAATACGATTTCATTTACTCTTCTCTTCTTCCGTTATTTGCGTTACGTTTGCACTGAAACTCTACTTCGCACCTTCCTTCTTTACATTACATCGAGTTTCGTCATTTGCATCATTATTACCGTTGAGGAGTCAAACTCGGATTTGAAGTGAGGTCTAGTAAAGAGCTCAGGTGACCAGGCATAATAATCGTTTCATACTCTCAAGCAAGAGATCGTTCGAGTTGAGCTAAGTTGAAAAGGTTTTTAAGTGAGAGGATAAGGAGTGAGTGGACCACTTGAGAGGGTTAATGTAAAGTTGAGCCATGCAAATTAACTGTTTAAACCGAAATGAGAACCTTTTTATTTCCTTTTGAATTTCACCCACCACCATGAAGAGCGTAGTCGTAATATTATTATGTGGATGTCGATAAACCATTAAATTTAATGATAATGCCTATTTTAAATTCGAAGTCACAAACTCGTAATAAAAAGCAAGCAGAGGACAAGCTCACTTGGCAAAAGTGGTGGTCTGTTCTGTTGATGATGAGCTTCAGTTTAACTTCAGTTCATTCTTTCATTTTATTCTCTGCAGAGTTAGAGAGCGTGCGAGATGAGATAAATGAATAGATCCACAATCCACTAATCAAATGCTCAATTTGAAGAAAATGCAAGCAAGTCCGTCTACTTTGCGAGCGAATACTTCTTTCTTTTTTTTCTTTTAACTAAAAAAATCTTTTTAAATAGTTTCTACAGCTTAAAAAGAAGAAAATATTTCAGTTTAATTAAGACTTGCTCTTGCTGTAAGTCTTTCTCCTCCATTAAGAAAACATTTTTAGTGATGAGGACGAAGAGTATGTTGTGTAATCACTGATCACATTAGCATGCCAATGGTAAGATGCAAGCGTACTTCTAAAAAGCA
>JAHZNJ010001168.1:0-20510 GCA_027744475.1 Lepidocyrtus cf. sotoi NNG-2020 | reverse complement strand
GAAAACCAGTAATCAATCGTGCTACGCGGAGGTGGTCACACCCAGGCAAGATGAATTAGTCCAAAAATGAATTTATCTTTCTTCTATGTTCTTTCTTCTTCTATTCAATCAAATAAAAAAGAAATACATATTCAATGATGGAGAAACCACTTACCCGGAACCTATTTAATAAGCACTACAGCGAATTTTTCATTTTGCTCGAGAAACAAAAGTTTTGCGAAAAAGAAACTGTCTAGCAAAAACTCCAAATGCAATTTTGTATCTTTTTAGAGAAAAGAGAAAAAGCGACTAAAACTAGCAGGTAAAGCTTAAAGCAAAAATATAAGGAAGCAAAAGACGTGGTTTTATAAAAGGCTCAAGTAATCTTACCTCATCTTCATCGTCATCATCATCGTCGTCCTCCTCATCTTCGTCCTCGTCAGTTTCTTGCTTGAATCCATTATGAAGCCTCATCTGTAACTGTTTCTGCTGTTGTTCCTGCTGATGTCTTAAGTACGTGGTGGTAAAGGGAAGGCTGAAATTAATATCCAATGGCTGCTGCATCCCTACCATCATCACTGGAGAAACTGGAGAAGAACTTTTACCGTTGTGAGTGGAGTGGAGTTCTGAAAATTAAATACTTGGTTAGTAAAAAAAAGTTTTCGCTCTCTTCCTTCCCAACTTTTTTCTTGCTAAAGTGTAAATAAAGCTTCTTCCACTTCTCCATTTCTTTTGTAAGAATGAAGATAATCATGATAAAAAATGAAAGGGAAAACTGAAATTGTCGCCTTTTCTTTAGCGATAATATGGTCGTACCTGAGCCCACCGCCAATGCCAGTGGGGAGGTTTCCGGTGTGCTGGTTGTGGTTCGGAGTGAAATGGCAGCTGAAATAGTTGATGATGAAGCTCCCGCTTCAAAATGTGGATGATGATGATGCGAGGAGTGAAGTTGATGATGTTGTTGAAGATGATGCTGATGGAGGGAAGAAGGATGATTAGAAGAAGTGAGGAAAGCGGTGCCGCCGCTGCTGCTGCTGTCTGGTGAAGGGATTGAACTGTCAACACAAACTTTCCCGGTGGTTGATGATGACGAAAGAGTGCTGCTAATGTCTTTTCGGGATGCTACAGGAGTTCCTCCAGATAAAGCAGCAGCAGCAGCAGAAGAAGATCCTGTGTGGTTGCTGTTGTTGTTGTTGTTGTTACCCCCGCCGCCAGGACTTCCCCGCTTTTGACATTCCATACACTGGAGGAGAAACTTGGTAACTGCTTCTCGGGGTAGGAATGCATATTTTTCAGTGATCTTTACAAAACAAAATTACAAAAAAATAAAATATTTTATACTAGTTTAAACTTTTTCTATATTTTGAGATTTTTGTTTGCCAAAAAAAAGGAAATTTTTAATTTAGCTTAAATTTTTGTTAGCTTATTTCATGAAAAGTTTGTACAATAAAGTGAATCATGAAAGATGATACTATTATTTCTCTGTAAGAATTTAGAAACGTGCGTGAGCGTGACTTGCATTTGTAAATCATGCTGCCCTCTTCTCTCCTTTCACAGAAACTTTGAGAGAGAGAACCGACATAGTACTACTTTTACGTATAATACTGCTTTCCAGGCTTTGTCGAAGATGGCGCACGCAATGATATTTTTTGTAAAACAAAAAAATCTTTTTCCCTCTACCACTTTTTTCTGTTGCTCAACAAAGCAGAAAGAAAAACAGAAAAACTTTATAAGCATTTAGATATTTATATTTGTAAGAGTTTTGTTTTACTTAAAAATGATTTTTTATATAAAATAAAAATGTAAAAATTAATGTAACATAGTTAGCAAAAATTTATAATTTAGGTAAGTGAAAGTCCTTCAGATGAAAAATAACTATTATTGCATTATCATCAGCAGCAAATGAAAAGAAAGCATTTACATTTGTTTCTTATATAATGCAGCCCAACGGAAACATTATAATATGCCTGTACTCCTAGCTTGCTTGCTACTTTCGCTAGTATTGAGCATATCAACAGGTATTTCCATTCCAAACTCGACAGAGTCGTTTGTTCCACTATGGAATCAGTAAAGCGAAATGCTAGTTTATTTTCTCTCTCTCTCTCTCTCTCTTTCCGCTTTGACTTGACTGTGCTCTGCATTCTAGATTTTTCCAGTCTGGCGTATTTATTCCACTTATAAAATGGACGGCCACCAGCACAGCACCAGCTACTATAGCTACGTCCACATAAAAGACATCCATTACAACTTTCTTTTCCGCTGCACGAGTGAGCTTTTTATGTTGCATAGCACACGAGTGAGCAAACTTCCTCTTTTTTGAGAAGTACTTATTTGCTCGGTTCTGCTTTCCTTTTTGGAATGAATGGAATAATGCGGAAGCTTTTGCTCTCCATCTCTCGCTTCACCATTTTTTATGCGGGATATGATTTGAACCAAAAAAATTAAGTCAAGATTTATTTTTATGAATGGAAGCGCACACAATATGCATGGTTAAATCATAGTTTGGTATCGTAAAGTATGATCCCACTTCCGGTGTTATTTTTTTCCCTTTTTTTATATTTATTTAGAAGTATCCCTTGTTAGACCTTCACTTTAACCCGCACATCTAAAATAATATCAATCATCTACAGCTGTAAACAACTTTTATGTAATTTGTGGTGAAAAAGAAAGGAGAAAAAACAATTGCAATTTTTCTTCTCCCTCTTTGTTCACCCATCATCATCACATTGCCCTCCTAGTTTTTATTTTACAACATCTCAAACATCAAATTCCTCTTAAGAGAAAGCCCACCACCATACTTTTATTTTTATTACAACAACGAGGAAGAAAAATAGGAGCTGTACGCTGGTGAGCTGCCACAAAAGTGGTAAATGCAATAGCAGCAGCAGCAGCAGCAATTTTACGAGCATTTTATATCATCATCGTCGTCATTTCAGAACATTTCACTCACTCCCACAATGGCAGAGAGTTTCAGAGCAGCAGCAGTGCAGTGGCGGTAGCGGTTTTTTCTCTCTTAATCGATATCCGACCATCCTTTCGTTTTTAATAGATGAAGAATGGAGACAGACGAGCAACCGAGGAAAGGAAGAAAAAAATAAGCAAAAATAAAAAAGCAAAGCAACTTTGCTGTTTCATTCTCTGTTCGCCTTCATCTCCACCTTTTCAATACAGTCGGTGACCGACCAGTTGAGTGCAGCTTTTCACCAAAAAACTTTTTTTTTCTTCTTACTTCTCTTTCCATGATTTATTTTTCTTGCTATTATAGCAATTCAGGTCACAAGAAAAATGCCAAGCCAAAATAAAGCTTTTGCTTCACTCATAGGCGTCAGCGCAGCGATCAAGCTAGTTTTCTCCACTTTTGGTTTTCTTCTCGTATTAAATGATATTTTCTCCTGATTCTTTCACATACATTCTAGAGAATCCTTGATAAAAAATCAGCTGAATTGTTTTCACTCCTGCTGTGTGTTTCACAGGAAAATACTTGGAAGGAAAAAGCCAACCAAATAACTTTTGTTGTTTCTTGCTTGGTGATTGCACTTCAATGAAAAACGAGATAAGCTTTCCACTATTCTCTATACCAATAGAAGTAGCCGTCGTAGGAGGAAAAAAACTTAAAAGGGAAAGACTCATAAAAAGGAGCAAAGACACCGTTAAAAAAGAGCAAAGTGTGTATGTGTCTGGCTTTGCTTGTTAATGCGGTGGTGTAGTACTGCTAATGCAACGAGATGGCTTTTAGATGGAGATCTTTCTCTTCTAAAGAGAAAGAGAGAAAGAGAAAGACAAGAGAGGGGGAAATATCGGTTGAAGTGGTCGTTTTCACCGGCTTGATGAGTCCCAACCTTCCAATTAGGCCTAGAGGCTTTCACTCTCTTCTCCTGCCAAGCCAACGCAACATTAGCAGTAGCAGCCGTGTCGTTGACGTCGACGAGAAACCGAATGACTAAAAGACTAGACTACCGTCGTTGTTCTGCACATCCCTTCTCTTCATATTTCCTTAACACTCGTTTTAAGAAGGAAGGAAGAGAGAAAGGAAACAGACAGGGAAGTGTAATAAGCACACTCACTCACAAAAAATCCGCTTCTTCATCTCCTTTCTTTCCACTTGCAGCAGCAACGTAACGCATCTTTCTTATACTTTCTTCTACCTTCTTTTGCTGCTAGAGAGAAGGCAGGAAGCAAAAAAACGCTACTGAACATTTGCTTGTGTCTAAGAAAAATTCGGCATTTACTTCTAATTTAGATTTTTATTTCATGCATTTAAATTGATGATTACTTTATACATTCTTGAAATAAATTTTATTCTTTTTTGCCCCTTTATAAGACCATTTGACTCTTCTGAGAAATGTATTTATTTCCGGTCTTCACATTGTACTTCTGTGAACAGGGCGTGATTCGGTTGAGTTCTCTTTGAATAACTTCCTGGATCATTCAACCAAAAACAAGACACAAGAAAAAATATCATTTTTTAAAAAGTTCTTTCCCGTTTAAGTTTTCAGCTAACTCATAAATTTTATCAATTTTCAGGTGGAAGAGTGACAGTCTTGAACAAAGATTGTCTTTTTTGCTTCATTTGATCACACTCTTTACGTTAACGTTGTTGCTTTGCTTTCGTGGCTTACGTGGGCTGCCTGCCATCGCTCTCAAACATGTCAAAAATGTCAGTTGAAAAAAGTAAAAAAAAGAATTTATATTTTTTTAAATTTATAAATTTACGAGAAAGGAAATTAAGCGTTTTCTTCGCTTTTTGGATTTTACACTGTAAAAATAGTGAAAGGAGGATGGATGTGATGTAAGTGGGAAAATAGATAGACAGCAACTTCGTGTCAAATGAAACCTAATTTTCACCCTCTTCTCTCCTTCCTCCTATCCTATCCCAGGAAAGACAGTTTTTGAGAAAATAGAAAGAAAAAGATAATGAAAATCGACAAAGCTTCCTTCCAGCCGTCGCGTCGTTATCTTCGTCATCTCCCTGTTTTTCTTACAGTTTCGTACTGCGTACGTACGTACAATGTAGCAGTAACATCAAAACTTTATATGAACGAAACAGAATGATCTTTCCTGTGTGCTTTTCCATCTAATCACATCCTTCTTCCTTTAAATTGAGTAGAAAACCTGGAACCTAGAGACTAAAACCCGAGAAAGAAAAGGATGGAAGATGGAACTTGTCTCGCATGCCTTGCGTTTCCTTTTCTTTTTTTCTTGCCCATCTAAAGAAATTCAAAAGATCTCCGGAAGAGCAATCTTTCAAAATCGTATAGAAAAGTTCAAGTGAAGTGGTTCTTAGAAATGGAGGAAGCTCTGTCAAGCATAAAAAGCAAAGTTTTTCTTCTCTTTCTCTCTTTCTTCTCATCTCTTTTGTTGTTGTAAGGAGAAAGCAGCTTTCTCATTCTTATATTTTTACTCTCTCTCTCTCACTCTCTTTTTTGCTTTCTCCCTTTTTTTATCCATCAGTTCCTCCTTATTTCATTTCGATGGAATAAAAAAAATTATATACCTAAAAAAGAAGAAGAAACGGGGAAGGAGGTTTTGGATCAGCCGAAGCGGTAGAATAGAATAGAATAGAATTTCGAGGGTTTAGGTCTCTTGCTCTCTGCTTTCTACTACTTTTTAGTGAATCAACCAGCTACTAAAATGGCTCTTCAGTTAGTTAGACAGCCTTTTATGCATAAAAAAGCTCTATCACCCACCAAGTCACGTGGTTTCTTTTTTTATCTACATTCCTTTTCTCATCATGTATTGAAAAGGCATTGCATCATCCCACTCCACCACTCTCACTCACTCTTCTTCTTTATAAAAAAAGTGAAAAAAGCTGAATGTGATGCGATGCGATGGTTTCAAACTAATAAAAGGAATGCCATTCCATTCCGACTTTTCTTTTTCCACTTGTCCTTTCTCATATTTGCCTAGCCTGTATGTAAAGTAAAGTGCCTTCTTACTTTACAGAAGAGGAGAAAAAGGATTTGGCTCATGCATAATCCAATCCATATGCATAAATTGTATTACTTTTTTCATATATAAGACAATACCTTAAGAAAATGGAAGATTATTTTATATACCTGGCAAAAAAAGGAAATTTTTTTATTCTAGAGACAATTCCATTTTCTTTTCTTTTTCTTTTTCCATTTCCTGCTGTTGACTTCTTCAGGACAAGATAAGATAAAAAACATTTTTTTATCCGGTTTCTCATCTCATCATCGATCCATCCCCATCCAACTCTCAACTTAACTCAACCACATTTTATTTAGGTACAAGGATAAAAGCAAAAGTTCGCATATTTCTTTAGGATTTCATTTTTCTGTCTAAGAAAAAATGATAGGGAAAATAAATAAAATATTTTGGATTTTTTTGCATTTTCTTTTCATTCTCAGGTAGAAAAACTGATGCCACCAATAAAAAAATTGTTTATTTGTTTATCTCTCGTAATTTTATATCGAAACTGTCAAATCGATTATTGTCGTGGCATAAACAAAATTGTCACTTAATTTTTATTTTGTTCAACTAGCAGAAACGCAACTGAAACTGGAACGAACGAGAAAATAAATTTTTATAAGAATTCCTATTATAAAACTTCAAAAGCCAAAAAGCAAACTTTTAAAATCTCGTTATTTACAGCAATCATAATAATAATCATCACTTTGGCGCTGGGGCAAGAAAGCGTAGCAAGCAAAAAACACTTTTTTATGAATTGGTTACTTTTTTTACAGTTGCAACAAACGAGTATCGTGCTCCTTCCTTCTCCTCCCAAGATACTTATTTGAAGAAGCACTTCACTTTACCAAAAAAATCGTCATCGTATCGCTGTTTTACTAGAGAGAGGAGAAAAGTTTTTCTCGGAATAATTTTATAAGCTAACAACTTCCTTTCTGTATCTTTCTTCATCCTTATTTTTTTTCTTTTTTCACTTACAACCATCAACTTCTTCAACCGTCTAACATTTCAAAACAAGCTTTGCTCCTTGCTTGACAAGACTCTTTCGTTTTATAAAGAAGGAGAGCGAAAAAAACTAATGATATGTTGAATTCTCTTCTCCCTTTTTTGATACATTTTTTGTTTGTTTGTTTGTTTAAAAGGAAAAAAACGAGAACGAAACTTAAAAGGGAAGGGAAGTGGTTGATTTGCAAAAAATTGAAATTGAGGACTAGCAGCATAGCATGAATTTAAAATGTAGAAGGAAGGAAAGGACATGAACTTTCCTTCCTAACCAAACCAAAAGGAAGGAGCAAGCAACCCGAATCAAAAGTGTGTAAAACAGCGTCTCATTTTCAGTCTCGGCCAAGCTAGAAAACGGAAACTGTATTGTAGCTCACGATCTTGTTATGATAATATGGAGAAAAGAAGAAAGGAGAACCGCTTTCCTTGGCTCTGGCTCTTTTTTTTCGAAGAATAAAAAAAAGGAATTTGCTCCTTTTTGCTTGGCCATTCAACCTTTTCCTTATTTCATTCAATGAGGATGGAGAAAAGATGTTGCTGCTGTTGATGATGATGATGATAATGCTCTGCCTAACCGGGAAAAACTTTTTTTCTTTCTTGCTCGCTCCTCTCCAGAGGGATGATGCCAACAGTGAATAATATTATGTGAGAAAAAGAGGTAGAGAGGTAGAGAGAAGAATAAAATGTTAGCAGACGAGCCTCCTGAATAAGTTGAAGCATTTTTTCCACGGCCCCGTAAATAAATTTTCTATAATGCCAACAGTGAATAATATTATGTGAGAAAAAGAGGTAGAGAGGTAGAGAGAAGAATAAAATGTTAGCAGACGAGCCTCCTGAATAAGTTGAAGCATTTTTTTCCACGGCCCCGTAAATAAATTTTCTTTGCTTTTTTTCTACAGATATTGGTTAAGAAAGGAAAAGGATGGGATACGAAACACGAACAAGGAAAACGTATCCGGTATGGAAAGAAGTTAGAATTGGAAAGGATTTTTTTTCTTTTTCCTTTCCTTTTCTTGAAACCGGCTGGCTGCTAGCTGCATCCATACAGATACGACGATGGAGGAGATCTACGTAATACTTTTTTAGAACATAAAAGGAAAACGAAACGAGAGTGAATTGTTTGTGAAGAGAAGAGAAGAGAGGAATAGGTATAGTCTGTGGAGTCTCCTTTGATAAGTAGAAAGAAAGGTGACATGCTAATACTACACGACGGTTATTCAGGAGGAGCCAAGAAAATAAAATAAAAATTCACAAGGAGAAGAGAGAGAGATCTGTGGAGTCTCCTTTGATAAGTAGAAAGAAAGGTGACATGCTAATACTACACGACGGTTATTCAGGAGGAGCCAAGAAAATAAAATAAAAATTCACAAGAAGAAGAGAGAGAGAGAGAAAGAGAAAAATATTCACTATTTTATAGAGTCCCTTTTACTCTCTCTTGTAGTGGGAAAATAGCATGTTGCAATGTACTAAATGTTCTCTCAAAAAACTGATGTTTTTTTGGTAAATCCTCGATCACCTTCCGCAGCAGCACCCATCCGCAAGTACCCATCCAAAGTACCATCTCCTGAACCTATTCAGCTTCACTACTACCTTCAACTTTCAAGTAGAAAAAGGATCAAGAGAAAGAAAAAAGGTGTTTAAAAAGCTGCTTTTTTCCTTATAAACTGCCGCTGCGCTGCTGCTACTTCTTACACAGAGTCATGAACCATTTTATTTCCCTATTTACTTACTTTAATACTTTTTCTTCTTTTTTTTCAGCGGGAGTTTTGTGTCGTCTCGTATTAAATAAAAAAGGTCAAAATGAAATTCGTTTCTTTTTAGCCTGCATGCACCGAGAGATATCATCGGGTATTAACTTTTTCAGAGTTTTGCTTTTGCGGAGGATTTTTTTTTCATACCTGACTGAGCGACGACGACGATGCGATGACGACACCAACAACAAGAAATGGTCGCATCTTCTAAATCCTCAATACATAAAATGCAACCAACACCAATTTTTGTTCCTCTCTTCTTATTTTATACGCCTGCCCGTTTTTTTACAGTTCAAAGCACAGCTTTGTATACAATTCTTTTTTGTTGGAGCTGCTGCTGCTGCATTATTATAGAGGAAGGCTTGTTGAGAAGAAAAGGGAAACGGAGCGTTAAGTTAAAATGGGATGAAAATTTAGTGAAAGGGAGAACCAAAAGAACCTCTTTTTTACCACCACCACGTTATTCGCTATTTTGCTATAAGACGGTATTGGTGAGTGAGCCAATTGAAGGATTACCAGTCCATTTTCTTCGGCATGATATATACTAAACAGCAAAGATCATTTTCAGAGTAAACAAGAAACTAAAACAATTTTCGATTCTTTTGAGCATTTTGGGCTTTGAAGTTGGTGGGAATAAAAATAGACCATCCTTTTTTAAAAGGCTTCATTTTGGATTACTTTTTTTTAACATTTCAAATTCAAAGCGTTAAAGATTCCCATTATTCTAGTTTTATATAAGGTTTAGAGTCCAACGAAATATAAGAAACTTAATTAATAATTGATGGCGATGAGTAAAAAGCACATACACCTCATTTGACGCAATCATCAATAAAACTTAAAACGAGCTTCTTGAACATAAAATAAAAATAAAATAAAAACTAATTTGCAGAATGAAAAAAGAAACCTGTAAAAATCATGCTCTATTTACTAATTTAAGCCTAATCAGAACAAACCATAACCACAAAAACCGTGGAATTAGGAAGATTTGTTTGGTGGTGTGTGTGGAGGGCAAAGGTAAATTCAGAAATATGTTGGTTGCTGCTGTTGCTTAAATGTCACATTGAGAATTGAAAATTGAATCGCAATTTCCCACTTCTGCTAAAACAAGAAACAAGCATAGTATTTTTCTTGCTTCATTTGCCTTTCCCAAAGTTTACATAACGTACACGAGTGAGCAAGAAACGGAGAGAGTGAAAACAATGCAACAATAAAATATTTTATTTCTGTTCTGTTCTGAGAGAGAGAGAGAGAAGCAAAACAACAACAGATAACACGAATACACTCATCTCACTCAGAAAAAGGATTGTTCCCAGGTGAGATTCCATCCATGAGCCCATATAGCTTACCTGGTTTGGCTTTGCTTTTGCTTAGCTTAGCTTGAGGCAGAAAGAAACATATCTCCACCACTCCACTTCCACTCTACATAAAGAAATCCTGTCTAGGAAGAGAGAGAGAGAAGACCACAAACTGTAAATTATTACCCTTCTCTTCCTCTCTCCATTTTCTTCGTAGTTTCATTTGGAATCGGGATGATTCCAGTTCAACGCAGCAGCTCTCTGGCCTTTTTTATCATCATCATCATCATCGCCACCACCAACAACAGGATCCTTGAAGTAAGTAACGTGAGAGTTGAATGGGATGAGAAATACCAAGACCAAGACCACCACATTCTCTCATTCCCTCATCTTGAAATAGACAAAGAACTTGGACGAAAGAAACTTCTCCTTCTCCTTTAAATCTAAACACGCATTTGTAAGCGCATAATAATCAATTAAAACTAAAAAGAACAACAACAACCTGGCTGAATATGATCCTCCATAAAGCACACACGTTGTGATGTGATGTTAATCAGGATGGGTTCATGTGAAGAAGAACAAGCAAACAAGTATTTGGTAAAGTGTGGCTATTTATTATTCAAGAATAAAAAAATAAAATCTTGCTTTCCTATGCAAATGAAAACCATAAAAGGTTTATCAATATCAATGCCATTACCAACATTAAATTATTTTTTTTCGTTGATTAAAAGTAAGTATCTAATTCACCACACCGATTCAGGTTTCACCCTTTACCCCTTTTTAATTTTTTATTTCAAGCTTAAACCGACCGCAACATTGCATAGCTATAATAGCATTGTAAGTAAAGTAAAGTATCTCAATTACAACACAAAGATTTGGAGTAACAAGAACGAAGGGAAACATATGAGTTCACTTCTTCACACGCTCTCATCTCATCCAATTCATTCCTCTTGTGAATATTTTTTTTTGTTCTCTGTGTGCTCTGCTCATCGTCGTCAGTGTATCCGTTAATTGCTATCATTGAAGGAAGGGATTGAGGTTTTAATATAATTATTTCTAAATCCCTCCCTTTTCCCTTTCCTCCATTCATCATTGTTTTTTTCGCCCACGGATCATCAAAATAATCCTTCAGTCTACGTAGATAGAAAGCATTTTTTTCTCTTGGAGGTGATGTTGTTTGTTACCTTCCCACCACCGAACCGAGAGAGGTTGTGAATTGGTGGAGGAAACACGAATCCTCATCATTTTCAGTAATATTTCAACTTCACCAAAGAATCGGTGGCAAGGGACCTCCAAATCAACAATTAGTAATAAAAGCTGTGTGAAAATCGTCTGAGAAATCGGTAATTAATGCAATTACCAGACTTTCTTTTCAGGAAATCATCACGTTCGCTCCTCTCCATCCAACATCTTTTTACCCCGGGAGAGTCGTTAAACGAATCAGCGGAATGACGTCCATCCCATCTCTCTCTCTCTCTTAAAGCTAAAAATGAATCGACTAAAAACTAAAAGGGATGATGAAGTTGTTGTTGCTGATGGAGAAATGGGAGCAGAGAGAAAAGAAAGGAAGGAAGAAGCTACAGGATTTTATTAAATTACATTCAACTTTAGCTTCGTAACTTTGCAACAATATAATGGTGCTTCTAAAATCAAGCAACAGCACACCAACACTTTCTTCCTTCCCGGAAAACATTTCTTCACACTCACTCACGTCTTTTTCAAATTGGATAATAAAAAAAACAAAAAAATGTCAATCTCTATCAAAAAACGCTTTTGCTGACTGATTGACTGGCTGATGATGGCAGGTGAATAGAAATAACACAGCATTTCATAGAATTTGCAAAATATTATCTTTTTAACGTTATAATTTGCGTGCATCAACCAAATGACTGATAATGTATCTAAAAACATTTACTCCCTTTTTTGCATTCATTAAAATATTTTACTTTAAATAAAGTATTACATTACAGATCCTGAGCAGGACCAGGACCATCCCACGTCGTTCTCTCTTTAGTTCGTCGCTCGTTTTTTTTCTCTCCAAAATTTTTTTGGCAGCAGTGAAGAGAAACGGAAAAGAACCGGAGCAGTCTACGTCTGCCAGTCTGTACTATATTCTCCATAAAATACAACAAAAGTAAAATGGCCTAGGATCTCTCCATGGCTAGAGAGCAGGAGGAAAGTAAGTGGGATCAAATGCAATTTCTGTGAATGAATGCCAAGGAAAAAAACATGAAAGGACTGAAGTTTACTGAAGTTAGATGGAGACGAAGCTGTAGCTGAAGCGAAGCTTCTTTTTTTGCATTCATTTCTACTCCGGTCGCGGTCTTTTCGGATCCTTCTTTTAAGTTTCAGTTCATGTCACTCTGCTCTGCTGACGTGTTTTTTTTCTGTTGGTGGTGGTGGCGGTGGCGGTGCTTGTGAATTTGGCTGCGGAGCAGCAAGCACAGAGAATCTCTCAGGACAAGATTACAAAGTGGGCCTTTTCTCTCTCTCTCTTGAAGTGGGAGTAGTGAAAGTAGAAGTGGAAGAGGAAGAAGAAAGATATCGAAATGTTGAATAATGGAGAGGATTTTCTCTCGCTCTTACCAAAAACACACCAAAAGAAGAGCTACCTTTAGCAGTTTTTTTTGTGCTCGCACTTTTTCTTTCGTCGTTCCATTTCACGAGCCAAGCCAAAAAAGGAGCTTCTTTGTTACAGTTCCCTTCTTTTCCTTTTCTCTCTTCTCCTTCTCCACTTGTTTTTCACTTTTTCAAATGAAAACCGAAGAGCAGCAGCGGTAGAAGCGGTATCACTTCCAAGGATCTATCCGTGTCGTCGTGTTTTAGGTGTTTTTTGCTTGGCTTGATCTTGATGCTTCCGCATGTTACGCAAAAGAACCCACCACCGAACAATCTTTTGGCTTCGCTCAAGAAGTTTTTTTTTCATAGTAGAAAAGTAAAGTGAGGGTACTCTTCCATAATATTACCGAGTAAAAAACGTCCGTTCTTACATCATGCGTTGTTCCACGATGATATTATTTTCTTAAAAAGAAACTTAAAAGGAGAGAAGAAAAGAAAAGAAGGCCCATTTCCAATTTTCTTTTTACTTGCCTTCCTTTTTCTTTCTCTTGTATTTTTTGAAAACATTTTCTAGGTCGTGGTTAAGCGTGCTTTAAAAAGGCATTTATATAAAGCTAATCGATTCCATCTACTTTACTTTCCATTCTTTAAAGAAGAAGCGAGCGAGGGAGTACCAATTTCTTTAAGTACCGCGCACGACACGACTAGACGAAGGAAACAAATTACCGCAAACATTTTGCCAAGCAAATATTGTTTAGCTGAAAGTTATTCATTCATTCTTTCTTTCCTTCTTCCTCTTCTCTTCTTTCCATTCTCCAATGAAGAGAGAGAGAGAATAGAAGCAAAAGCATCGATCTCAAGCTCAACTGTAGCTAGAGAGAGAGAGAGAGAGAGAGAGATAAAGAAACATGTTTGAATCAACTCATCCTTTTCTCTGTATACAATCTTGTAACATTATATCCGGTTCAATTGAAACATCAAAACTGTCTTCTCTCTTTTACTCTTTTGCTTTCCTTTATTCCAAAAGCACCGGTGGTGCTATGCTATGCTATGCTGCTGGTGGTAGTGGTTGGGATATTCTTTAAATTCTTCCTCCATTTCACTTAATAGACTCTGTGCTTTTAAACCGGATATTTTCAACCGAAGCAAACCAAAAAACCACTTGTATTCCTTCGTGCCTTCTTTTTCTTTTCCCTTTTCTTTTTCTTTCTTCTCTCACAAAATTTGGCAAATGCTTTTGCTGACAGCTTTGTAGAGAAACGAAACGGTTGGGATAGAAAAAAAAGTGGAAAGGAAAGGAAATCCTTGCATGATCGTCATCATCATCATCATCAACATCAACATCACCACTTGAATCAAGATCTTCGCCGTGATCTTCTTCTAGAAAAAAGAGCTGAATCAGAGACGATGATATGGATACCTCTTTTGCTAGATAGTTTTCTATCCACTGTTAGGATTATACAATTGTTACATACAACACAAAAAAGAATAAAAAGAAAAAGGAAAGTGAAGGGACGTATACATACGTATCATTTCTTTTCTAGTTTTGAAGAATTGATAGAATGCAATCCGATGCGACAAGCGACAGCCGCTTCATCGAATCATAATCGAATCGACGATGGCTTAAAGGGAGAGAAGAGGAAGAAGAAGAAGAGATCAAAATAGAAAAGAGAGAAAGAAGAAGAAGAAAGTAAATAAGTAAAAAAAGCAAGTCTCGGGAATAAAATAGAGAGAATTTGAGTGAGTGAGTGAGTCGAATGGGATGGTTTCATCTAGCCACATTTCTACTCATGTCACAATCACAATCACATGCCAAGAAATATTCGGTGGGAGAAAAAGAGAAAAGAAGAAAGAGAGAAAAATAGAGACTGACTCTGAGTGACTGAGCGACTACTTACTTGCTCCTATGCTGCTTGACTTGACTTGAGTGAGTAATAATAAGAGATGGAGAAAAAGAAAAAGAAAAGCTTAAAATACTTTTCCTTTTCCCTCCTTTTTTGTTCAGCCGCTCGCTCTGTGCTTTTTTCCTTATTCCATTCCAATAACCAGTCCAAGCAAGTCCAACACATGAGAAAAAGAAGAAAGTAAAATGGGAATGAATTGCAAAAGCTTTTTTTCTCTTCTTATTCTCCATTATTCCTTCCTATTCCTATTCTCTGCCCTTCTCTGTCCGTCCGTCCCACAGATTTATTTTTTTTATTGGAGTGACTTCTTAAGTCAGTTCCATTACTGGAAAGGAAAAGTGGAATTTTTTGACGGATCTTCTTTTACAAGAAAGAAAGTGGATGAGGATTCGAGAGAAGAGAAGAAGAAGAAGAAGAAGAAGAAGAAGAAAGTTATCCTATTACTATTTTTATGGCGCTTCCTCTGATTGAATAGATATGATGTGATGTCATGTTCCTGCTGATCATGATTCCGATTTTTTTTCTGTCTTTTTGTCTCAAAATAGGACATCTATCGCCTACAGCACGACTTCTTTCCAATCACTGCAGCATCATTCAAGGAACAACTGTGAAATCTTTTTTTGCTACCGTTTAAAATAAGCTCGCTCAGCTCATCAAAAAACTAAGAAAAGAACAACGTAGCAGCAGCAATGAAAAAATATTATTATGAATTGTGAAATTCTCAGACGTATTCAAACGTACCTGACTTATTATGCTGATGTGATATGATACTATTCCTGCCTCAGCTACACTTTTTTTACCTCCAGTTATTATTATGAATTGTGAAATTCTCAGACGTATTCAAACGTACCTGACTTATTATGCTGATGTGATATGATACTATTCCTGCCTCAGCTACACTTTTTTTTACCTCCAGGAAAATACTTTTTTCCTTTTTATAAAAAAATGACTTGTAGCATATCAAAAAAATGTATTCTTGACTTCAGCATCCACGAACGAAGAAACGAACGTCAAGATTCAAGAAAGATTGGAAGGTCCCAAAAGACTTTTTCTAGAATAAAGAAGCTTTTTCTTCTTCTTCTACTTTTCACAGATCGTTCCGTCTCCCGCGCTACTACGAATCTAGTTCAGTCAAGGCAGTCGTCAGTGAATCAAAACTTTTTTTACCTTCCTTTTCTCTTTTCAGGAGAATCCATCGCATCATCATCACAATAACAATCCTTTTTCTTTCTTATGGTAATAAAATGAATGGATTCCTTCGCAGAAAAAAACGAAGAAATAATTTTTACCTTCGCTTGTTATTCGCTTTGCTCTTCTTTCCCGTTATGCTCTCCTTGCCACTCACTCACTCACTCTACATGGATATTTATTTACTGAAGATGAAGAGATTGGAGTTGGATGGATGGATGGATGGGTGGAAATGTGTGTGAGTGAGTGAAAGGGAATGAGAGCGAGTAAAGAAGAGAAGAAGGAAATGAAAAAAAAAAACTGAAATGAGATTTCACCATTTTTATGCACACTCCCACTTTCCCATTTAGGTAGCATATAACTCAAAAAGATCCTTTTCCCAACAGGGAAATAGGAGTCAACATGCTGAAAAAGGAAGATTTGCTGCTGCTCCTGCTAGTTCTGCTCCCATTTGTTCAATTGCTCCGCCGTTTTACTACAGAAGAGAAAGGAAAGTTGATGTTGTTTGGGATGTTTTCCCTCTAAGCTGACTATCTACTCTTGATGATGATGACTATTCTCATGTAACTCCATCATGTACGACTTTATTTTATTCACGGTTGTTGGTTCTGCTCCGTAGATAGATGATAGTTCTCATTTTATGCCAAAAAATTGTATAAGATCAGAAGCAGTAGTGGCCGGATTAGCATGAATGGCTCTCTTTACTTTTCCTACACTCCGCTCCACTCCGGAGCAATTTATATGTGACTGTGACAGAGTTCTTCTTCTCCTCCTCATCCCATTGCATTCCCTTCCGCGCTACTTCCTTACATATCTCCCGTGAAATGATCGTCAGCATTAGCATCATGGCAAGGCAAGCAAAGAAATGGCTGTAAGTAAGTGAGCCACATCAAAGATTTGCTCCGATATCCTCCCCATCATTTTTTTTTTTTACAAAAATTGTTTTTTTTTTCTTCTTGAAAAGTGTAAAAAACATTTTGTTGTACCTTTTACTTTCAAGCAAGCAAAAAATATTTTTTTAAAAAAATTCAAAATTACAATTAATTTTATTTTGCGTTTCATTTTCTCAAGTCTATTTATCATCAAGCTAATTTAGTTTCACTTCTCATAAAAGCATTAAAAGGACAAAATAAGTGGATGACTCTGCTGCTGCTGCTGCTTTTCTACCTAGCTGAGCTGAGAAATGAGCATATCTCCTCCGCGTAGCCCCTTACTTGCCTTTTTAGTAAAAAAAAAAGTGTCTACAAAATAGCCCAGTAATGAAATGAGAGTAGAAAAGGAGAGGAAGTGAAGCTGAGTGAGTTAAATGAGAGGATTCCTGTTGACTTTGCCCCACACGCCTACTACCAGGAACAACGCCATGCTAAAAACCATGCGATGCCAAAAAAAATACTAAAAAGGGGAATTTCTTTTTCTTCCTTCTGGGGAGCCTTCCAGCTATTTTCGATAACTCTATTACCGCGCTCCTCTGCTGCCTCACTCACAACACAACTTTCTCCTTTCCTTTTTAGTACTCACTCAATCCGGATTCAGATTCAGAGTCGGAGTCTTCTTTCTTTATCCATTTTCATTTCAAGGCAAAAAAACTTTCTCTATATCCATCCTTTATTTTCATACTCTGCTGCTGTTGCATTTATATTTTATACATAAACTTGGGAGCGGGAAATAGCTCAAAATATCCATTTCCTGCTGCGTGAATTGAGTAAAAGGGAAAAGAAGAAGAAGCTGAAGACTATTTTATTTTCCCCATATTTTTTCTATTGCTACCGCTCGCTCGCGCTGGTTTGGTTCATCGGTTCATGTTTTCCCCTTTTCCCATGAATATTTTGCAGATTGTCAAGTCAAGTCAAATCTAACTCCTGCTGCTGCCATTTGGATTTGAGCTGAGAGTAGTACTGCTGCTGTTATGCTGCTTACTTACTTACTTTCTACTCGTGTCGTGTAATAATGTGTCGGGACAAGTCAATAGTACGTACTAGTTTTTCCATGACATTTTGGTTGTTGGATGGGCTTCGGTTTGGTTTGCTTGGTTTGACGATAGTCAAAGTTGAGTTTGTCAATTTATTTGCAAAACTCTTGCAAAAACTTTTTTTTCTTCTCTCTTTCTCGTTTTCTCCATCTGTCGGGTTTTCTGGCTTGGTGTTGCTGTTGCTGGAAGTTTATTTTTTTTTAGAGTCCTTTTTTCCTCTCTCGCTCACTCTTGCATCCTGATGGGAAATCCTTTCAATATCAGCAGCAGAGCAGCTTTATTAGGGGAGATGGGTGGTGGTGGTGTTTGGCAACCGAGAAAGCTGAAAGGTTCCGACCGAGATTCTCCTCAATTGTGTGTGATCAGATCACCCAAAAAATGAACAAGACGGGTTAAAGAGAGAGTGAGAGAGAGAAAGAGTGAGTGAGTGTGACTAAAAATGAAAGAGAAAGAGGAACTCCTGCTCGTTTCCTTCCCCTCAAAGCTCTTTCCTCATTTACTCCCCGTCCTTGTTCCTAATATTATTAGCTCGCGTATGGTAACTATTGGAAAGTGCACAAAGAGAGAGAGAAAGATTTCGTCATTTCTTCTTTCTCACTTCATCCTGGAATTATTTTACGCTTTATTCACTCCAACGAAGTATAATATAAAGTTAAGGAAAACGTATAAATAGAAGAACCCGGGCAACTTTTGGGCATTACCGAAACACCAACACCATCATCATCATCATCGTAATAAAATAGAAGGTGGCATGGTATGGTACGAGTATACTTTGGTGGAATAAATGGCTAGCCCATATGGAATAATACCGAAAGTTAGTTAACTAAATAAACTACTACAACAAAAAAGAGAGAATAAAATGAAACGAGCTTTTATTTCCCAATCCTTTTCCTTCTGCAAATGGCATCGTCACTTCCTTCACTAACAAGCTTGAATAAAAGAGTTGATGATGATGGTGATGATGATGAGATTGAGCAAAAAATAAAACTTTTGTTTTTAGGAGTTGTGGTCAATGTGGAGCTTCTCAGCGTGACATTATTTCTATAATGATTACACATAGATGAAAATGATGTTGGTTGCTGCCAGGCTAAATAATATACTTTTCTGATTAGATTATTTTCAGTTTTTTTTGTAATTTTCCATCCGTTACTGAATTAAAATTCAGAAAAATAATGCAGAATAATATTTAGATTAGTTTCATTTTTGCAAAGATTTTTTTTCAAAAAATATCTCTCATTTAATATGAATTGCACGTTTCAATATTATTTAAAATCTAGTAATGTGATTTCGTTATTGCTTCTAGCTGCAAACAAGTACATAAAGAAGGTAATAATAATAATAAGCACAGCATCATATCGGATCCCTTCTCCGCAAAGAAAAAAAATATTCAAGAAAAAGAAGAAGAAAATGTGTTCGTTCGCCTTATCTGCAATTTCCCATCTAGCCTTCTCGCGCTTCTCTCTTGTAGAATAATTTATGGCACTCTGCACTCCTTCACCATCACTTTTCTCTTAAATAAAAGCCACAAACCGCAACCAATATAATATTTTTTTTTCAATATGAGTTTGTACCTGAAGAAGAGCGAAGAAGAGTGAAATGTGGCTCTGCAGAGAAGTTATCTCATTCTGCAATCTCAGCAATAATTGTAGTTAAAGGCGAGGAGAGAGCAGTAATTGTTGAATAAGCAGTGCGGTTAAATATTCAAGAAAAAGAAGAAGAAAATGTGTTCGTTCGCCTTATCTGCAATTTCCCATCTAGCCTTCTCGCGCTTCTCTCTTGTAGAATAATTTATGGCACTCTGCACTCCTTCACTATCACTTTTCTCTTAAATAAAAGCCACAAACCGCAACCAATATAATATTTTTTTTTTAATATGAGTTTGTACCTGAAGAAGAAGGAAGAAGAGTGAAATGTGGCTCTGCAGAGAAGTTATCTCATTCTGCAATCTCAGCAATAATTGTAGTTAAAGGCGAGGAGAGAGCAATTGTTGAATAAGCACAGGCACGGTAGCTTGTCGGACTCTCATCTAAACATTTCAAATTATTCTACAATAGCGATCTTCTGAAGAGCCACCCAAAACTTGAATGGATGAGCAGAAGCAACAGCAGCAGAGTAAAACAAAACAAGCGCACGATTTCACAATTTAAGCAAAATAGGTGGAAGCAGTGAATCCAGTTGAACACTTGTTTAATGCGTTTTAGTAGTGGAAAGTGGAAATGAACAAAATAGTGTCATTTTCGTACACGATCTCATCTCATATTATGAGTGCTTTTCAGTGTTCAGAGATAGAGAGAGAAAGAGAGATGGGATAAGATTATAGGACCAGGCAAATGAAACATCAGGCCAGGCTCAGCACGGTTCCTCAAGAAAACAACCAAAAACCAACTCTCAAGAATCAGGAATCTAGAAGAAGAAGAAGTCGCTGTAAATAAAAAGAATCTTTATTCTGTCCCAGCCACCCATTAATATTGGAAATGGAGTGTCGGGCTGAGCGAGCAAGCGAGCGAGTGAGCTGAGCTCACCTTTTTTCATCGGTTGTTTTGTTTCCCTTCCTTCCTTCTACACACAACTTTACATTACTCTCACATCAGATCAGATTATGGACATCATGAGATTGCTTGTGAATCAAGAAGAGAAAAAGAAGGGCCACGCAAGGAAACCAAAAGCCAAGCGTAAGTAAAAAGGAATCATCATAATACACATACATACGCACACCACCACCCCACACAGGAAAAAGGAGCAAGATCAGCAGCAGCAGCAGCAGCAGCAGCGAAATCAACTCTCTTCTCTCATCGTAATTGTGATCACGTTGCCTGGGATTCCCACTGGGCTCAAGAGAAGTAAAATGTGGAGAAAACTTGGATACAAAAACAGAGAAGAACAACGCAGCAAAAGCAACATCGACTCTAACTCTAACCCAACCAACAAAAAATAT
>JAHZNJ010001167.1:0-29124 GCA_027744475.1 Lepidocyrtus cf. sotoi NNG-2020 | reverse complement strand
AGAAAATATCTTGCTTTGCAGTTTTGTAATTGAAATCCATGTCAGTGACACTGGCACATATATACGATAAATCAGCAATAACGAATAACGACTAGACTCACTGTACAGCAGCAGCGATTTGCTTGTTTACTTAGCTGGAAAATTCTTCGAGTCAGTTTCAGCATCACAGCGATAAATGAAAAATGGCAAGAGCAATCGGAGCAAGAAATAGTTGAGTTGGAATTTATGATTTTTGTAACCCATTCTTTATATTAAATGACAGACTGTACAAATTTCTGAAGTGTCCCTTTTTTACTTTCAAAGTTACAAAATATTGTTAAAAACACTTATTTTCAATTAAATGTGGAAGAATTAAAATGATATTTGTAAATTACCATTCCTTGTCATTGCCAGCATCATCTTTTATCAGTATTTCTTTATTAATCTCACTTAAAAACACAAAATACTTTTCAAATAAACACGACAAATCAATAAAAGTTTTGTTCAGAATGCCAACATAATATTTCTACTTCGTTTCAGGTACTATTGATTAGGTATTTTCAAAAGCATTTGTTTGTAACCAGTCACCAATCAGTTTATTGTATCGCATATCGCATACGGTAAAAATATTATGAGAAAGAGTTGTGGAATAATTTCTTATCTCAATTCATCACAGAACATCACAGAATCGATATAACATTAGTTTTGAGAATCACAGAGAATGACAAAAAAGAAGAAAAACGTTAACAATTTATATTTATATTACAATCTGCACAGTAAAACTTTCAAACTAGAAACCATAATTTATCGAATAAAAACTTGACTGCCACAATTTTTCAAGATATAGTACCACAGATTCAAAAATCTTGTATTAAAAAAATAAACTTGAAATATTATGATCAATTTTTAAAAAAAGATAACTCAAGAAACTAAAACCTGACTCGTTTTTTATTTAGTAACAACAACCTATCATATCACACTGAGCATGTAAGCTTAACTGAAGTATTACTTAACTAAATGCGATACTTTTTCTTCTTCATGATAATTTGTTAAGCTAAAACTCGTTCTCTACTCGTCATTACATTTCAATTCAATCTTTGTAGCAAGAAGAACTAGGTCGTTAATACATTCACATTTACAACTTTACAAGTCAAAAATGCAATGCAGCTTGACAATGAGTCATTCACTCACTCTACTGATTTGGGTATTCACTATGGTCAGGTCTTCATCATGTAATCATGAGATGGTTGTTCTTGAGAGAATTACGCTTCATTTTGTTCATTTTGTTTTTCTTATTCTGAAAATCTGGAAGAAAAATAGTTCCAATTTCTAATGCAAATTTGACAAATGAGTCATTCACTCACTCTACTGATTTGGGTATTCACTATGGTCAGGTCTTCATCATGTAATCATGAGATGGTTGTTCTTGAGAGAATTACGCTTCATTTCGTAATGTGTTTGTACCTCTCTCAATATTTCACATCAGGGATAATTTCCTTATTTCTGCTGGATAGGATGACGCGGATAAATATATATTTAAACATGTTTCATCGTATAAATTCTGTATGTCTGTAATGATCAAGCGTTGACGTAATTTAGAATTTGTTCATACAAACTCTTATTTAATGACTCGTTGTCAATTTGGAAAGACTAATCCGGCCAGTTGTTTTGCATTTATATTACTAAAATTAAAAGTAATGTTATGTAAATGTACAATGTCATGTACCTATGTCATCTTCTAATGGCATTTGTTCCCAAATATGATTTCATTTAAAAAGCTTTTTTGCTGCTATATTCAGACACATTACATTAAAAATATTTTCTGATCCATCAAAACTTTTGTAGTCGTACTTTTCTAGAGAAGGCAATCCCAAAGGTATTGAATCAACTGTTGAGTAAAAACTTTGCGATGAATTCAAAAATCATGCAAAAAGTCTTTTCTAGAGAAGGCAATCCCTGTTGAGTAAAAACTTTGCGATGAATACAAAAATCATGCAAAAAGAGAAAAGTTGAAGACAGAATATTTTCTGGATTCTCGTATCCTTTGCCTTGTTGCAAGAACTAAGCTGATTCATTTATCATATCATCACTATCACTTTCTTTTTATACTTCTCTTGACTCCACTGCATGCAATGATGCGAAAAGGCAAAATTTCTTTCCTGCTGAAAGAAAAAACTGAAAAATTCATTCAGTATAAATAGCTCGTACGTGCGTTACAGATATTTCCATGATTCATGAAAAGTTCTCATTAATATCGAGTAAACGTTCAGTTGATGCCATTCCGAGATAAATGAATTATTTAATAGTAGCTTTATATGCGATGTAGTGATAGTATCTTGGGGCTCATCTCGTAAACCTACTTTTTATTCCTGGAAATATCCTACAACCTATGCATATCCCCAATAACGGTGCAGTACTACCTTACTCTTCTACCTGTCATCATAACCCACCTTAATGATTTTTTCAAAAAAGATCATATCATCACATACATGTGCTAAGTACCTATTTCTGTATGTAGGAAACTGGCCATCGCCATATAAATTTAATTTCAGAAGGAGGAAGTCGCTTTATATTACACATAATCATTGTCATCATATTATGCCGTATCATTTGATCTCACTCTTCTTCTTTGTTGTAACTAGACGGTATGATATGATGACTCCTTTTTGTTCTCGTTAGAGAAAGTAATCGAGCTTTTATTCCGGCAAACGTGAACTCCCATGCAAAAATATTGTAGGGGATCCATAAAACTNCACTCTTCTTCTTTGTTGTAACTAGACGGTATGATATGATGACTCCTTTTTGTTCTCGTTAGAGAAAGTAATCGAGCTTTTATTCCGGCAAACGTGAACTCCCATGCAAAAATATTGTAGGGGATCCATAAAACTACTGAACTCTGCTCTACTACTGTTCTGCAGATACGATTATGATAGGTTATTAAAAATATGCATGAGCGCTTTTGTTTGCTTCTTCAGCAGAAGAAAGCAATGCATTGTCTCGTCTCTAACTTGGCTATCATGATGATGATCATCATCTCTATTTTTCGAGACTTTCTCCTTTCCTCCTTCCCCTCGGAGAAAGTTTAGTTTACCAGGAAATATGAGTGGATGGTGGTGGTGGGCAAAACCAGACAGAAAAATAGTAAATGAATGTAGCCCCACACGTTATTATGGTAGTTTTGCCAGTTTCTCGCAAACACAAACACTTTTAAAGTAGTATCCCCAGACAGGGTTTATCGATTTATGCAAACTTGCATTATACTTTAGTTTTACTGTTTGTTTTCTGTATGCATTCCATTTACCGTAAGATATGATACGGCTATGACGCTATATCGTATGAAGAAGAGGAAAAATTTACTTTCTCAGTGGACTGAAAAACAACATTTTTTTCTATGTTTACGACGAAGTGGATAGCCATAATAATAAGTTCTAAGATTTCGCATTTCTTCATGCATGCAAAATGCTTCCTCTTTGATTTTTATGTATGGTGGCTTGCATGACAGGTCAAACAAGATCTTTCTTTTTCTAGGAACGTTTTTTGTTCTGCTCTCTGCTCTCAAACATCTACTAAAGTAAAGAGAAAGTTCGTTTTTAGTTTTTATCTTGATCTTTATATTTTCCTTCTTACATAATAAAAATGTTCTGGTTGCTCCAGATATTTGATCTGGTTTTCTGCTGCTTTCATGTTCCTGTTACTGTACTTAAGCTTGTTTTTCTAGAAGGGTTTGAAATTGAAGTGGGATTTGTTCTTAGAAGGGGTTTATCATGATATATATGATGTTTTGTGTAATATGTTTAGAAAAGAACTTGGATTTAAATAAATAAACGAAAAATTTAAAGTAGTACTATATATGGTCTTCTGAAGAATACTACTTATTTAATTTGTATCATTATTAATATCCTTTATCTTCGTTTCCCTTTTAATTTTTCAGACATTCTTGCCAACTCAAAGGAACTGGAGGAGATATTGAAAAGCCTTAATCAGGATGGGTCTCATCTTTACAAAGTCCGCTCAGCGTCGAAATGGTTTCGTCGAAAGTTCATCTTGGATATTGATGAGATGGCTATGAAATGCGAGCCTTCATCTGGGGGAGGAATGTGTTGTCAGAAGAGACAGAAGAAAAATAGTAAGTGCTTTTCAATATAATATTTTATGAAGTCTTATATTTCTAATGATGATGATAAGATGAAAATGGGCAAACACACACACATACACTAACAATAATTTAAAACCATGCATATTTTTCTTAAAATGACTTCATTTCCTTTTTATCTCGAGTTCTCCCCTGTAAAATATACGTTTTTCATATTCTTGGTTGAAGTTCATTTTGCATCCTTTCTTTTTGGTTCACTAATGATATTGATAAGATGGCCAAATTTCCTTCCATGTAGATATTTGTTAACATTCTTTAATGTTCTGTAAATGACGCGTGATGCAATGAATGCTAATGAAAGGGAAGATGAAGATGGTAAAGGCATTAGAGGCAAACCATTACGAAAAACAGACTAGTTGGCTAGAATAGAATGGAGGCAACGGCAACACAAATGATTTTATTTTCCTTCTAAAGAACCAATGTATTTTAAATGAGAATGCTCTGCTTGCAGCCGCCGAGTTTTTTTTACTACACTTTTGTAAAGATGTAGGACACGGATAAGAAAAATCGGAGTGGAGCAATTTCTCTTTCTCTTCGCCTCCATTTTATTATTTTCCTTCGCATTTATTTTGCGTATAAAGTAGAAGCGCCAAAGGAAGAATTCCTTTTGCATTTTGTTTTGCAAAAAAATAACTGTTGAGCCGAATAGAATAGGTGTCTGGACTTTGTCTGAAATAGAGCTTTTCTTTTTGGTCTGGTAAATCTGAATACGGAAAGAGCACTAATGAGGATTTTATTGTTTACCAAATGGCATTTTTATTTCCATTCCCCCCAAATATTTCCTTTTCTACTGATTATGTATCTTTATTTCTCATGTGTGCATATTTTTTGTTTCCTTTCCTATGAAGTTGACTTAAGCGAAATCAAAGAGGTTCGGAGAGGCTGGCAAACAGACACATTTAACAAGGTGGAGGCATCGGAAGCAAAAAGGAGGTCGAAGAAAACGGATTACAGTCCAAAAATTGTAGAGAAGGCTTCCTTTTCTATCATCTACGGGAAGAGAAATGATACATGGGACTTATGTGCGCCTGACGTCCAAACTGCTGAGAAATGGGTACGTATTTTGCTTGCTTCGTATGTAAATTAAGTTGGTTAGTTGGTTCATTAGTAGGAGGATACGTCTGTGTCTAGAGAATCTAGATAAAAACACGCCATTAGATTTAATGAGGTCTTCGTAGTAAAAAAAATCTAGGAACCGAGCGGAACGAGGAGCAATCTACCTCCCACAATCCCGTAATAGCTGTCATTAACATTTATTTAGTATCTGTGTAGAATTCCCTCATAAATAGTAAACAATGCGAAATTGCGAAGGATTAATGACCATTACAGAACCGATCATCTGTGTGGTTGGTTGAGCTAATCGATTTCTTAATGACTTTTTCAATTTACACATTATGGAAATGAAAGTAAAACTATTTATACCTACATTTCGCAATTAGCAACAAAGCAACTCTATTTGTGTACTTAAAACTTTAGTAGAAGTTGCTTTAGCTTTGCTTACACACTGACTGAACTGAATCCCACTCTCATGATTTGATTATTGATTGAAAGTGTAAAGGAATTAGCGCTTAGGAGTAGGAGTAGCATGAATTATGAAATGTCATTGTAAATCATACTCGACTTTTGTTTTCCTTTGGAAATTAGATTAGATTAGATTTTGTTTACCCAAAAGGGAGTGCGCATAGCTTCGCGCTATGTACTTTTAGGAATAAGCAAAAGATTTGAAACTCGAGTCATAATATTATACCCCACCTCAGATTTTTGGCCAAAGAACCCACAAAATCTCGCTTTTGCTCTTTGTGTGATGATTTGTTGCAATTTTCTAGAAAGTAACTTTTTATTCCCCTTTTGCTTCGCGTTTTGTATCCATCCAGAAAGTAAAGCAGAGTCATTTATCAACAGATGTTAAAATGGAAGAAAAGAAAGCTCAGATCTCAGCAAGCAGCGACAACAACCGCGGAAAAGAGCAAAAATGAAAGTGGTGTTCTCTTTTTTATTAAAAGGAAAATAAAAAAGAACAAGAACATCTTTGTCAGTCTGGTTTTGGTAGTATTTAAATGCACAACGAGTTACCTTGTTTTCTTTGCGTAAACGTAAACCAACACTCTTTGTCGAAGTTCCCATGAGAGATCAAATAACAAAGAAATATGCTGCTTTTGATGAAATGTGAAAGCAACTGAGAATGAGCCTAAAGCTTCTCTGTGCAAGAAAGAACGGAAGCATTATAAAAGCTGAGCTTTGCGCTGCGCTGGGAGAGTGAGTGAAATTCTAAACAATGATTTTTCTTTCTTTGAATTATTTTTTATTTATTTAGCTTTAAAAGTTGGCGGTTGGTAGATAAAAAGAGTTAAATTAAAAAAAATAAAAGTCTTATGAAAGAAAAAGTTTTTTAGTATAACGAAAACCATTTGAGATCATTTCGGAAAACCATCAGTATAATTATTTTGCTTCACGTCTAATTTGATTTTATTCAATTCAAAGAATCTTCTTGATTCTCTCATTGATTGAGTTTAAATGATAGGTTAATTTTAGATGATGATATGAAGAAAATTGAGAATGATCATCATTTTCTATTTGAATCATTTACATTCACAACATGTATTTTTGATAATCTATCATGTCCTATTATGTATCTCTTCTTAAAGATTCGTGTACTGACGCATTTGGTCTCCCTCTACAAATCCCAGGACGAGCAGCAAAGCTATGAGAGATGGTTGCGTAAGCAATTCACTTCAGCGGACATGGATAAGAACAAGTGCCTGAGCTTTCCAGAGACTATGAAACTTCTGAGGAACCTGAACATTCAGATGGATGAAGACGAAGCGAAGAAACATTTCCATGAAGCCAACACAAAACGATCCGGTGGAGGGAAAAATTCTGCACCTGAAGTCCTCGATGAAGAAGAATTTGTAGCCTTTTACTTCAAACTTCTGAAACGACCGGAATTGGAACGAGTTTTCGAAAAGTAAGAAATAGAAAGAAAGAAGTCTTAAACGAATATGATTTGATCTTTCAAAAAAAGGAAAGGAAAGTGAAAAAGACTGACAGACGGACGGGGAAGAAATAAGAATTTATTTTCACTCCAAGTAGCAACTCTCACATCATTTTACATATTATCTGCGGCATATATACCCACTTCTATGTAGCTAAATAGCTCAAAGAAAATACTCTTTCATGTGTTCTTTCTCTCCCATTCCCATTCTTTATAAGATGTCTTGTTATGCGGAAGGAATAGTAATGAGGGGAACTATACAGGCAAACAGCAGGAGCCTTTTAACCTAAACTTCAGTGAAAGCAGCAGCAGCAGAGCAGTCTGTCTTACTTTCCCCATTCGCTGACTGAAAATATTCAATTGAATGGAGTAGAGTAGTTCCACGCAGCAGCTATTCCGCTAGACTAATAGTAATGATCATAATAATATTAATGGAAATGAATATAATGATTGTGTCACTTTGGATTTGGGAGGAAATGCAGAAAAAGGAGGGCATTCAGCAGAAGACACAAAAGGAGGAGGATTATATTATGGCTTGTAATGGGTTTTGTTGTTGTCCATGCCTAGAATTAGCTTCAATTAATTACTATTTCGAGAAGGTAGATAAATGCGGATAATGCGTTCGAAAGAATGGAAAGTAGCGTAGAAATACCAGCACAGCACATCACTGATATAAAATGTAGGAATGTAGGATGCAGAGTGAATTAAGACGAGACGGGATTCTCTCCGTTTCTATTTTTATAAAGCCCATAATAAGACTATCTCTATCAAATTAGTTTTAGTACAATTAAAGGCATTCGCAAACCCGAAGCACAGGGAGAAAAGGCCAACGTCAACAGCATAATATAACACAGTCACTTGTCACTACGTTATATGGTTCATTTTTTGAGAAAAGGCCAAATCTTGAAGAATTCTTCATTTTTTTCCTAGAAGAAATTGCCTGTCTTGAATGTATTGTTGAGAGTACATGAAGAAATTACAGAGGGCGACAAAACTTTTCTTAAAACAAGCCATCCTTATATATGAAAATCAGCTGTTTACCTCAATTTGAAGGGGAAGGGGGGGTCGTGGCATCTATTTTATTTTTTATTTGAACTCAGCACCCCTTTTTACATATATAAGGATGGTTTCTATTAAGAAACTTGAAAAAAAGTTTTATCACCCTCGGTAATTTCTTCACTTACTCTTGAGAATATGTGGCTTTTTGTCTACTTTTGTAAGGTAGAAAGAAATGGCAGATACTAATAATAATATGGCCGTTTCCTTCTTCTTTCCTTTTCAAAATCATAACTTTCCATATTCCAAAAGAAAGTGAAAGAGGAGAACGAACGATTTATTAGAGTAAGCATAGATTTTCATATTAGAACTACAATACGGAATGAGCCCAGTGAACTTTCTTGTTCAAGGGTCATCTCGTTAGTTAGTCCGTGAAAAGTGAAAGTTTGTAGGAAAGCAGAGAGGCAGAGGCAAAGTGGCAGCGGTACATACGACGCGACGTGACGTGAGCAAAAGAGCACTAGGTAGATAGGTTAGGTTTAAGTTGAAATACCATTCTTCTCATTCTTCTTTCTTCTGCAGCAGTATTAAAATTTTTTGTTGGCAGCAGAAACTACTGCACTAGTACCACACAGAAGAGAGGAGACGAGAGAAAGGAAGGAAAGGAAACATGCAAACGAATGGATATCAAACAAAAAAACTTATTTAACTTTTGCATTATAACAATCTGTCCTTTTTTGCCAGGGTTCATATAGGTAGGAAAGGTAAAAAGTTTGAGCTTATTCTCGTAAGTTAGAAAATGTTGAAAATTGTTAGAAAAGGAAAAGAAGAATTTGAAAATAGAAAAAAGGTAGGATAGAATATTGTAGAAGGAGAAGCTCTGTAGCATTCCTAAACTGAAGAGGGTGGATGATATTCAGTTTTATCTCGAGGAACAAGTAAAAGGAGTAAAGCTTTACTTATACGTTGAATAAGTGATAGATAGGCAGCTTATTCTAGTAAGTCGTCACTTACTCTATACCTCGTACGTATGTACGTGTATATAAACTTAACTGGTCTCTAGACTGGCTCAGACAATGATCTAAATGATGATGATCATGAGACGGTGATCATTCTTATTCCTCCTTGTTCTTTTCTTCTTCTGCTTCTTCATGGGTTTTAAGTCAAGTACACACTTTTATTCGGCAGAAAGCCAAATTGGACTGTGAACATTTTCCTTATTTTTTTTCCTCCAGCTTAGAAATAGATATAAGCATGGACAATAAGTATTATGGAAAAGATAAGAAGAAAAAAATTATCTTGGAGGGAATGAATCCAGCAATTTTCTGCTGTTTTACTTCCACTTGTGCAGTGCAGTAAATAAAGTACCTTCCTCAATTTCATTTTGCAGACAAGTAAATTTTCCAGCTTAAAATGGTACAATTTTGAGATTAAACTAAATGAAAGCGATATATACGCTCTGTGCGCTATCTCTGCTGTAAAAAAGTTGAATTTTAAAAATAGAATAAATGCAACTAAACTAAACCAGAGCTAGAACCACTGCCATCACTATCACTTTACCTGCAAAAAGATTAACGAAAATTTGGGGATCCGAAATAAAAAGAAAAGAGAGAAAGAAACACGAAGTAAGAAATTGAATTTTAAAATTCAATTCACTTTCCAAATTCCACTATCCCTGGACCTATCTACGTTACGTACATGTACTTACTTTCCCGGTAATAAATGATGCAATAGATATTGTCTTAATAAAAAATCGATTGAAGTGAAAGGGATTCCAGGTTTAAAAATTCTATTCATTCGAAAAATAGTATCTTTCCGTTCGTTCCGTCTTCCGTGCAAACAAAATATTTGAGAAGGGTGTCTCAATCTCAATTCCGGTCATTTTGTCTGCTGACGGAAGGAAGGAAGGAAGGAAAGGAAAGTGCAACGTAATGTAATGTAACGTAATAGCGTAAAGCAAGAAAGACGTAAGCAAACTGATTACTAACTGTATTGATATGCTTTCTTTTTTCTATAGATATGCTTCCAATGGGGTTCTGACTCCAACTAAATTGTGCCAATTCCTTCGAGAGGAGCAAGGAGAAAGCCCTTCAACTGCCACAGAGGATGAGTGCAATGAGCTGATAAAAATTTATGAAAAGTCTACAGAGCACAGAAACAAGGGGGAGATGAGCTTAACCGGTTTCGTCAAGATGCTCCTTTCACCCCGCTTCGATATTTTTGACAGTCAACACAAAACTGTGTACCAAGACATGACGCAACCTCTTTCCCATTATTACATTGCTTCTTCACATAACACGTAAGTTTTTTCAGAATTGGATATGTTCGTTTCGTTTTAGTATTAACAATGAGAATGACTCTATCTCCTAAAATGGTATTTGTCGACAAAATGAAAGGGAACTGAATTGGCCAATCAAATAAAATGTGATAGAATTTTTAAAAAGGAGAAAACTAGAAAAAGGACAATGTTGATGTTGATTCCGAAAAGAAAAATTGAATGAAAGAAATTATAAGTAATCGATTGATATTTTTCCTCAGATAAAATACCTATTTACTGTCAAAGAAAGGATTTTCGTTTTCCTCGTTTTAAGTGAATGGAAGATGATTATCAAACTAATACTGAAAAATAGTGTTTGATGAAAGAAATCCTTGAAAAATTACCTTCGTTTCTTTCCAACAAAACAGTTTTTCGTTTTCCGTATTATCTTATAAAATAATTTTACTTTTGTAAAAGCAATGATCACTCTCCATCTCCCTACGAAAACCCACATACACCATTTCGTATATATTTTCTTCCGTAGTCATTTTGCTTTTGTTTGGAGGAGAAGGTTTTAACTTTAACTGATTTTTATTTTTCTAGTTACTTAGTTGGAAATCAATTGAGCGGTGCGAGCAGCGTCGAGGGCTACGTGGATGCATTGAAGCGGGGCTGTCGCTGTGTGGAACGTAAGTTAGGAAAAGAAAATTTTGACAATACATTATGATTACGATGATGATGATGACGACTAGTCACTTAATAATAATAACAAGTAAAAACAAGAAGCAAAAAGTACACAAGGAGGTTTAAAAGAATACGAAGAAAGTACAAAACAGTAAATGAAGGGGCGTATCACTATTCGTTCTTCAAAATAAAGTCAATTTTATTACATATCGTAAGTTTTCTTTTCCTTCAAATGCCTTGTAAATATATGCAGCTCAGCAGTGGAAGCAGCAGTAAAAAGACAAAAGAGAAGACGATAAGAAATCCTGTATGTTAGTGGAGAAGTGAGCGGTTTTAGCTTTTCTTGCTGTTATTGTTGGAGACAGGTAGGCAAACCGTCATCATGCACTTCACAGCATGTGGCTTTTTCTTTCCCTCCGTCCTCCGTTATCTCTTTCTTTTTTCCCTTTTTCTTAAGATATTAAATAGATATGTGGTTCCATAAATCTCGTCGGAATAATGGGATTCCTGACAATATTGACATAAATAGGGAAAAGATTTCACAGAGAGTTTCTCTATCCATCTGTATAATTTTGCAAGAGAAGAGAGTTTGTGTCTTTTTCTACCATTTTTCTGGTTTTGTTGGAGGTTGGAGGGATAGGAATGTCTCTTCTGCTGCTGCTACTGCTGTTAGTAAGAGGACTCGACTGCTTCCTTCTTTTCCCTCCTCAAATGTCTTTTTAGTTTTGTTCGACCCAGCAGACTACATAATATTTATTTGAGCGTCTCTACTGAGGCAAGAAAATGGATGGAAAAATTATGATGATGACTTTTACTCGATTTAGTAGTAGTATGTAGACCAACCAGTGTAATTCCAAATGTCGTAATGTAAAAGTGTGCTATTCTTCAATGTTATGTTATTATCTTTATGATTGTGATAGGATCATGATCATGTGATGAGCTGTGCTTCTGCTATTATACTGTTATTATTATTACGATTATTACATGAAGTAATTCCTTTTATAAAAAACATAAAATATAATGCTAATAATAACAATATATTATTTTGGTTCCATTTCCGTATGTCTACAGTGGATTGTTGGGACGGAGAGAATGACGAGCCGATAGTGTACCATGGCTATACCCTCACCACAAAAATCTTGTTCAAGGAGATCCTTTCCGATGCAATCAAACCTTACGCTTTCATAGCTTCTAGGTATCCCGTAATCCTTTCTCTGGAGAATCATTGTTCTGAGCCCTATCAACATAAGATGGCTGAGTATTTGAAAAACATTTTGGGTGATATGCTCTACCTGGTTGATCCCGAGGAAGATATGGAGTTTCTCCCTTCACCTGAGAAACTTCAAGGGAAGGTTTTAGTCAAAGCGAAGAAACGGTCTGCTAAGCCGGTGCCGGCTCCTAGGAGGAAATCTTCCTCCTCTGGAGTCGTCACGACCGAGAAAGAGATCGATTCTGTTGATGGGGATCGGGATCAGGATCAGGATGATATGGGCTCTGCTGACATCCTCACGCTGAACACTATACCTACACCATCAGTCAATACTGCTCAAGGGGTCGTTGTTGACGATGGGCTTCTATCCAGCCCAACATACGCTAATGGTCCTCCTAAGGTACGTGTACACATTACACACCTGCTCATGTATGCTACATTATATAAATCAACAAAGACAAATGTTATCACTTTATTCTCGCGGTCTATGACAATAAATGGTAAGAATCGGTAGCGATAATGGCGATGGCAATATAGGCATTAGGACGTTGATGGGAAACATACGTTTATTCAAGGGATTTAAAGTGTCAACAAAACAAACATTTATTCGCCAAAGGAGAACTTTTTTATTTCAGTTTTTAGTTCAGTTCATAAAATACAGTGGTCGTCCTGCTCTCCATGTGTGTGAAGGCACTGCACTGCTCGTGTAAGTGTACCTTTCACTTTCACTTGCACAGATGCTTTACATACATAAAATCATAAAAAAAAACTTTCCTCCAACTAATTTTATGTTAATGCTTATAATAGCAATGTTGACGGCACGCATGTTTATGTAAGTATGTTTCTACTACGACAGCTGTCATGTCATGTCATGATAGCCTTCATACCAAAAGTGCAATACCAAGCATAGGGTTCACTTATCTATCGTACCTAAATTTAAAAAGTAAATGTGAATAATCAGCAGTTTGTTCGATTTCGATAAAATTCCTTTTCCTTATTTCATCCATCCTTCTATTAATTTCCACGTGTTTTAAGTTTCATTCTTCTTCTCCTTCTTCCTCGTTATGTGTACTTTTTCCTTTCTTCCTTCCCCCTGAAGAAAACAAAGGGGGAAGTGTGAACTGTTATTGGAAAAGTTCTTGCTACTTTATGATATTACCATACCATCAAATTATAGCTGTAAGGTCGACAGGCGGTCTCTTCTCATAAAAGTATACGGAAAGTGAAGGAAAAGGAAAAAAGGAGAATAAAAATTTTTTCACGTACAGTAAATAACCAACATAAAAATTGTCTAGAGAATGTACCTAATGTGGCTTCCTTTTTTTATAATAAAAGTTTTTAGTTTGGTGTTCATTTTTATATTTTTATACAACCATGTTTGACACGTCAGATGCCAGAAACTATTTATGAATAGATTGTAGTATGTAATAGTGTTGCTGAAAACTGCATTATCACCATCAAGGAACCTGCTACTCGCTTGCTACTCCCATCAGCATCATTTTTTGTATAAAAAGGTAAAAAAATGATGTACATTTTCTTCTTAAAAAGCCATAAAAAGTATTTTTTATTTTTTCGATGGGAGAAAAAGAAAGGGAAAGCTAATAATAAGCAGGAGCAAAAAAGTTTTTTACTTTCGCTCATTTTTCTTTCTTATTCTTTAAAACCTGAGGAGAGCGACTACCACCCAACTACCGACCTCAATGAAGTCCGCCAACAAGAAAGAAAAACAAAAAATGTGGGAAAGTTTTTCTTTTTTCCTTTCTTCTTCTTTTTCTTGTTCTTCTCCACCTCCTCCTCTTTCTCCAGACAGCTTTAAGTTGTGATTGGGTTGACAATTGTGTTGTGAACCTGGACGGAATGCGAAAGATAAGAGGAGAAGTAAAAGCAAAACAGCGAGACAAATAAGTATAATAGGAAAGAAGCATCTTTCTCTACAAAGAAAATATTCTTCTAGGCTCTTTTAGGGAGCAGCATCTTTGTGGCTTGATAATAATATCCATTTTGTTTGCATTACATGCCTAAATTCTTAAGTAAACTTAATGAAGTGGTTTTTGTCCTCGCAGTGGTGGTGGTGGAGGTGGTGCTAGTGCTGGAGAGTGACGATGATATGGATGGATGGTTCGTTCGTTCGTTGGGAAGGAAAAGAAGAGAAAAGCATTTTCGACGACAGCATATTAAGCCACCATAATAAAGCATAAGCACTCACTAGACACTAGACATTCTTGCTTTTAGCAGTGTGTGAATCTGGTCGTGATCTGGTCAGAAGAATCCAAACAGAAAAAATGTTTTTTTTGTACTGCACCGCACTACCACCCCTTTCGCTTTCTCCGAATATAAGTTTCTAGAAAAAATAAGCATACTGAAAAAAAAAGAATTTAATGGAAGAGAAAGCATTGCATGAACAGAACATTCCTCTTCGGACTTCCTCTTTAAGAGATTTTCTGCATTTTAGTTTGGATGTGGTGGTGGTGTAGTGGTAGGTGAGGACGGGTCACGCTGTTGCTCTGCTCTGCTGTGTTTCTTCATCCATGCATTTCTCTAAACCAACATAAACTTTAGTTTTGTGCTCGTAGCAGTTAGTAACCCTGCTGGTGTAGGTCTGCACTTATAATATTGTTTTGTTGAGGTAATTTTTCTGTTTACGAAGGATGAAAACAGTCCAGCAGAAGAACAAATACATTAAGTTGGGCTATGGCTGTGTATGAATGTCTGGCTCTGGCTCCTATGGCTGCTGCACAATTTCATACGATTTTTTGCCAACTTCCGGTGTACATAAGTGCATGAAACAGAGCACAACAGCAATCTATAAATCCCTGAATGAACGTATGGGATGTTGTAAACTGAATTAAATTCATTGCGAAATGAAGACTAAGACCGGAAGGGAAAATTCTTTTTCCTTGTAACAGCAGCAAGGTAGTCGTGTAGTATTAAGTAATGTAAATGTAAAGACTTTTCTGTCAAACAATAAATTGTTATGTTTTTTGCCTTCCCCCTCGTCTCCTCCTCGCACTTTTCTCTCTCCTGTTCCTTATTAGATATTTTCTTTAGTTTTCTCATGAATGCTTTTAGGAGAAAATGTTTAGTTTTGGAACAGACAGTCTCCCTCTCACTTAACAAAGTTGTAGCTTGAGAGACTAAAACTAAAGCTACATTTAGGCCCTATTTATTGTGATTATTATTATGCATCCATTTTAGCACTTCCGAAAGTTACTCGCGCGGGAAAGAAAATTTTTACTTTCATAAGGTATACAAATTACTTACAGTAACATGAGCATACACACAATTTACTTCCCTTTTACGTACTACTGCCTGCACTGGCTAAAAACTTTCTCTAGGAAGAAGAAAGCTCTTCTTCGTTTTTCCTCATATGCGAATGCGAGCTGTGAAGGAGCTTGCTGGTAGAAAACTTTTTTCAGTTGTCTCTCTGTACTCCCTTTATGCTAGTGCAGAAGACTAAAAGACACAGAGACAGGGAAATGTAATAATCCCAAATGCAACATTTAAACCGACGACATGTTCTGTGTCTCTGTATCTGCTTGTGTAGATTTCTTTGGTAGTCGGATGAAATGGTTATTGCCTGAGTGAGCGTAGAAATAATAAAGAAAAGCCGGTATCGGTATACAAAATATGTACTTGGCTCTCGGTTTTACATGTCTTGTAGACAAGGAGTAGGTTTGCCTTAATGTACCTATATGTGTGTGGTAGAAGGAAGACTGCAACAGAACGAAACAAAAGAGAAAGTAAATATGTAGACTTCACAAACACACTTTTTTTGTACAACTTACTTTACTTTTACTCCGCCATTATCATGTAGTACGTGTACCTATATTTGTATGTATCAAGCAAGACAATGAAGGGAGTTTTTGTGTCTGCTTCCTCTTCCTATTTTTAGTTTTTTTTCTCTCTGCCTGTTTCTCTTCATCCTACACGTCTCAAGAAGAAGACTTGTTCAAAATTTTTATATTTATAAGCCCTCACATCTACAAAACAACACTAGTGCTTTATTTCTTTCCTCCTTCCTTCAGTATTTTTAAGGAAATGCCAAGAAAAAACAGGAAACATGCCAGAAGGAGGGAAAGCCATTCATCTGATGAAGTTCTCTGTTCTCTCAAGCTATAACATTTAATTTTTGATATTATAGAAGAACACGGCAACGGCAACTACAACAACAAGTTTCTCTTTCACCGTTTCACTTCACCCTGATATTTGCTATGAGTAAACAGAGAAAAAAGGAAGAGAAAATAGTACTATGTCGTCAATGAACAATAAAACCTGCTGGTCAAAAAATAGTATAATCTAGAAACAGGCTGGAGCTAATTTCACTAAAAATATAGGAAGAAAGGAAAGAGGACGACTACGACAAAGTTGTTGCTCTTTCCCATCTCAAGTCACAATTTCCCAATCTCAATGAATACGATATATGAACAATGTAACACTACTACTACGTACAGCAATGTCATTTATGTTTCACTCACTCACGCTTTCTTTTGCTTTTTTGTTATTTTTTCTTACATGGAATGCTCATCCGTTTACCCAACAACTACCATTTCCATCTCCAACCAACGAACAACAGGCTAGCATGGAAAGCCTAGACGATTCTGACGACAGCGATCCGGATGAAAGTATAGATTACATTGATGGAACAGGATCCTCTGTAAGGAAGGTAAACCATCATAAAACCACAAAAAAGTTTATATTTTTTACTTTTCTCTTCTCTTTACCTTTCACTATAAATTATTATATTAGTTAAGAAAATATGTATTTATTACACAAGTTAAGTTGTTTCATTCATTCACTCGCTATTGTCGCTATCTACAATTGCTCCACTCTCTGCCTTTTCTTGCATAAATAATCTATTTAAAACTTTAATATGCTTAAAATACTTTACTTACGTGAGGAGCTTTGTCTACTTGTTTTGTTGCGTTTTGGCAGAAATGTTGAACAAAGTGGTAGTGGTAGGTAGGCAGCCGCCTACGTTACATTTCACTTTCACCAACTTTGCCCCTGTTTTTGATGTTATTATTATTATTAAATAAAGATACAAAGGAAATATCTTGCTGCACTGGAGCTATTGGAGCGTGTATATCGCTATTCTATTCTTCGTTCTTAATTTGTTTAACATTCAAGCCTGACTAGGTCTCCAATTTGTTCCGCAATTTGAACGTGTTTCAGTTAGTTTCTGTAAAAAGCTTTCTTGCAATGTTTCTTTCTATATACAAAAAAAACTTTTCTGCTTCTTTTTCATTACTACTCTGGCGTGGGGTTTCATTCACACTCCAAACATTTCTCAAACCTGCCGTCTCTGCTTGATTCGTGTAATGCATGGATGCTGAAATAAGGAATGTGTAGGAAGACTTTTTTCTGTTAAAATTGCATTAGTGTAAGAAAATGGCTTAACGGTTTGTTTTATCTGTTCTGGAAGGAAAATTTCGGAAAAGTCTAGAAAGTTCTTTTTGGAAAGTTCGAGAAAGTTCCGGAAAATTCTGGGAAATTCCGGAAAAGTCTGGAAAATTCCGGAAAATTCAGGAAAGTTCTCTCTGGAGAGTTCTGAAAAGTTCGTTCTGAACTTGCAGCAATCTGGCTGGAACAAGAAAATTCGTAATATTAATAACGTAGCAGTTTAAATTAAGTTAATAATTACTTTTTTTCCTAAATTTTAATGGCATTTTATAATGGTTTTGCTTGTTTTTTCTTACTTGATGGCTAGTTCAGTTTGTTAAATTTTCCAAAATTGTAATAGGTAGTTAGATAGTAAAGTTTAAAGCTAACGTTTTCTTAATTAGCTACTTAATTTTAATCTGATACCTTTTCGCTAAAACACTTTTATGCATGTACAACTTCATTAAGCGAATTTACTCAAATCAGTTGTATGAAAAAAATTTAAATTGTAAATAGAATTAAAAATTCTGTACTGGAAAATCTATTAAAGCTTTTTCTTCGATGCCAAGCTTTTCTTTGTTGGAGTTTTGGCTCGGTAGCTTTGGAAGTACTTTTATTGCTTATTCTTTATAACTGAAGCTTGTTTCGTCTAAAATTGGTTCTACTTCTGGAACTCGTCTTGCTAAAAAATGTAATTTTCTTAGTTCTCTGCTATAATTATCTAAGGAATTGGAACAACTGTAATTGTAGTAAGCGTAGAAGAATTGCATGAAGCTGAAGCAAGCAAACATAAAGCAATTAAACCGGATTTAAGAAGTTTTATTAATGTGTAGTTTCCTTAAGTGGGGCTACATGAACTGAAGAGCACAACAAAATTTTCTTATTCGTTTTTCTTTTTTTTCCTTCAAATTTTAATAGAAAGGAGTAGCGACGGAACTCTCCTCGTTAGTGAATTTAATCCAGGCCGTTCATTTCCACTCTTTTGATGACTCGCAGCAATCTGGAAAATGTTATCATATGAGCTCGTTCGCTGAAGCGAAAGCATTGCGACTTACTGAGATCCTACCTTCTCTTTTCGTTGATTATAATAAAAGGCAACTTTCTCGAATTTATCCAGCTGGTTCACGGACCTCGTCATCAAATTTTGATCCGGTGGATTTTTGGAATGTTGGATGCCAAATTGGTGAGAGTGTTAAAAAGTTTGTCTCTTGCTATGAGTATGTATGTCTGCTTAACCCAATTAAGTACTCCAAAGGGAAATTTTATATGATGTTTTAGAAGCAAGGAAGTGTTATATTTTTTTGTAATTACTCGAAATTACTCAACTTACTCTCCCTTAATGCCTAAATTATGTTAAAGAAGGGGTTTACTTACAATTAAGCAGTTGTAGAGGAGTTTTTATGAGCTCATTCATAGCCTTTCTTAGTAAGATAGAGAGTTTCACTCAAAATCGGTTTCATTTTTTTACGCAGTTGCCCTAAACTATCAGACGGAAGACGCCTCCAACTTTTATAACTTTGCACGCTTTTATGAGAATGGCTCCTGTGGGTACGTATTAAAGCCTGAAATACTCCGTAATCCAAAGTTGAAATTCAATCCGAAAGCGATCCTGGACAATAAGGGGGGAATCACGACCGTGAAGGTCCGAATAATTAGTGGTCAACATATTCCCAAAGCTCCTGGAAATTCGGAAGTAGTGGATCCTTACGTAGATGTGAAGGTAATAAATTTAATGCTTATTATAACTTATAAACTAACTTAATTTCGTATCTGAAGTAAACACTTCCTTCCCAATCTAGTAGACATTTGCGTGCGTGCACAAACCCGAATGATTATACTCAATTAGTTTTACGCAACTTCCTACATAGCTCACTTCAAATCATTCGTTAGCTTAACGCATCCATAAAACAATTATTTACTTTTGATTGTGAACGTCATCTCACCATTTCTCTGCTGCTGGTTTTGCCTTAGAGCTTATATTTTCAATAGTAAATCACTTTATCTTTTGGATTGAAAACCACCCCTTTAGAATAAAATGGATGTTCTCTAAACCTTCTACACGCAATGTTCCATGAACTAGTCAATAAAAATACTGGTTTTGATCTACTCGGATAGAGTTGTACATAAATTAAGCTTTCAATGATAATGAAATTCGACAGGGATGAATTAATCTTCCTTGCTCGCTTTTTGGTTTCTCATCGCATCGACATCATAACCCGTCTCAAATTTCCTTTTATGTTAGCAAAAAGCACAAGGCTTTTCCATGATAGTTTCATTTAATAAAACAAAAATTCATTTGAGTTTGTGCTTTCCTCTCATCATTGCATCGTCATAGTCATCATCAGTCTCTTTAGAAATACTCACGTAGTGGTCACGTTACATTATTACATTATATAGTTTCCCCTTTGGTAAAGGCTAAAGAGAGATTATGATCGTTTCCGTTTTTGTTTACTTTGTAACATAACGATGCTTCTTTTTTTGGTAATGCGAACAACAGGTCCATGGAATTCAAGCGGATAGGATGAAGCATACAACAAAGGTCGTGGATAATAACGGGTTCAATCCAATCTGGGACGAGGTTTTCACTTTCCGAGTTCACAGCCCAGAGTTAGCTTTACTTTACTTTAGAGTCCGAGACCACTCCCAAAGCGGAGCGGATATACCCTTGGGTCATGGTGCTGTACCATTTACTTCTCTTACCAAAGGTCTGTTATTTCAACAAGATTGTTTTTACGTGTTTCGTGATTTGACTAATTCTAGATACAGAACAATTTCAGTCACTCACATCAGTCTCAGTTTAATTAAAATTGAAATTTATTTTCAGGATATCGTCATGTCCAACTTTTTACCTTGAAGGGAGTTCCACTGACACCTGCCTCCCTCTTCGTTCAAATTTCAATCTCTAATGGCATTCCTACAAAATAATGAGAGTTGGGGCATTATGAGATCATGGAAGTTTTAACGTTTAAAAGTTTACGAATTTCTTAATTAATTAACCAATCATCAAAGACCTCCTTTTGGACGTATTAAGCTAAAGCTGTCTGTGTAACAATTTTTTAAAAATGTGACCTACCATTTATTAGAACGAAACAATTAAAACTAGAGTTTGTTGTAATTAGATAGGTATAGGTATACCTGTAGGGTTAACGGTAATTATGTGAAAAATGTTTAAAATCTAATGGATTTTATTCACTGGTTCATCTAGTTGGATTAACTGAAGCTTTAATGATGTAATTTGTAGATAAAGTAGTTTTAAGCTAGATATAGAAATCTATGAATTATTCTAATGACATGCCTCTTTTTAATGATAAATTATGAAAAAACTGAAGTGTTTATGTACAATCAGTAATATTTTCTATTTAGCTACTTCAATTAACTAAAGAATCATGTAAATTCAGTTTAAAATTACTATTTAGAATGAACAAAATGTTAGTTCTTAACAAATCAAACGGTTATAATAACTATTTAAAAAGTTTACACTCTTTCTCCTTTAACTTTAAAATACGTTTTCTACATTTTAACTCTTTATGTGCGCTTTAAACTTTGCTGGATTGATTAAGCTACGCACATATCAGCCTTGTTCGCTTATTTACTGAAGCTAGTGCTATTAAATAATACATATTAACTGTGTAGCTAAAAGCTTAATTATCGGCAGTTTAAAGTTTTTTATACATTCCAATGTTTAAAGAGAGATCGGCGGTACAAGCTTTTTTAAAAATCATTTAATGATTAATTCAATTTAGTGTCTACTATGCCTTTGCTAAAACTGCACAAAAAGAAAGAAAGCGCATCAGTAAAGAGAGCTTATTCTATATACTGTTTTCTATGTAATGTTTAATATGCTTTTTTAGCAACGAATCAGGTCGCCGTCGGCTGTCGAGACAAAGTTTTCACTTTACAATCTAAAAGAAACACTACATACTATTAGTAAAAATGGTGCTACTTTCTTTATTTGCCACCACGAGGAATAATATTTAAAGTAAAGTTTCATATTATTGTAGATTTTTCTGTAAAATTTGTAAGTGCAATAATTTTCAACTTAATAGTTACTTTTAAGAGGATTTCTTATACGATATACTATTTACTCTGTCAACTTAAAATGTACGTACAGAATATTAGAAGATTAGCATTATATTTAAATTGCCAAATTGAAGCCGTTGTCCGCTGTTTAATGCTCTTTCAGTTAAAAATACTCTTTAAATGAATATTACTGATGTTATAATAATATATAATAATCTGGTTATTAATATTCATACATCTGATTAAGCCTTTTCAATTTAAACTATGAATCATTGGAGAAAATATGAAATCAAATGAAAATCATGCTGTGGAATGGAATACAAAATGTTATTGTAAGTAATGATGTGAAACAATAAAAAAATGAATTGACTATCAATAAAAACTTGTACTTTGTCTTTGCAGCATATTATTCGTTCGTACTTTACAAAGTAATACATGTTTATGTTAAGAATATGAGCGGCGAGGAAAGCAGAGTTTTTTTTGTTTGTCTTTATTTATTTCCAATTTCAATCATCAACAGTACATAAAATCATTTACATAAATTATAATATAGTAAGTAAATTATAATTCATTAAATTAATTAATTAACACATACGTAAGAGCGCTTCCAACTTTCTTCCAGTGTGGTATTTAATCGTAAAACGTGGCGAACAAAAGAAAAAGTTATCGAAAGCATAAAATTACCCTGTTAGTAATAATAACCTGGAGAAAGCATCGAACGATCTTACTAGCTTACCATTTCAATTAAATTCCATTACATTCTAAAAAATAAAATCTAAAAAATAAAAATAAAACGACGAATGTGCTTTACGTATTTCACGAAGAGGACTTTCTTCTTGCTGAAACTCAACTTGCTTCAAAACTTTGCTGATGATCTTCTTCGGCTATGACAATAGATTTGATTACAACTGTTTTCCTTATTCTTTGCATAATTAATTACTGCGAACGTTGTAAGTATTAGTGTCATTTCAATAAAATCAATTATTCAATTATTAGAATTAACGTAACTGCACCTTCAATCGATAACTGTATCAACAACAAACAGTGAATTTTTGTCAAAGCGACTTCTCCTACCTTTATTCTCCTCTGTAAATGTTGTTGCTGGTAGACAGCAGTTACTATTTTTCTCAAACAGACGACGGTTGAATCCATTCTCGAACAAATCGGACATGCCACCTACTGTTATCAATCATTCCACGGCTGCTGCTGGAAGAATCCCGACGTTCAAGTCCAATTGCTGGGGGGCGGCTTCCAATATTCAGGTCAGTCTTTCCCCGATCGACCTGCTGAAGGAGAAGTACAAATAACAAATCTTTATAAGCAACTTGTATGGAAATTGAATCGAGGCTGCGTTTTAACAAGTCATCTTTTACGCACCTTCACAACCCGATATCAACTCCACTAGTTGATCAACAACGGCAACACATTGTTTTAAGTTGTGCTGTATTCATTTTTGTTTTTTTTAGTTTTTTTGATTTTGTTGTTTTTTTGGTATTTTGTTTTTAAGTTTTTTGTTTTTCTTTCAAATATTTTTACATGTATCCGTATCATACTTACTTCCACAGTAAAAAAAATTAAACTGCATTGATACATAATCCTGTGTAAAGTGTAAAACACTATTTCTTTGATACAAATCTAAAAGTGTTCAATCCCACCAGCAGAATTATTACATTATTACAACATGTACACTTGCTAAGTAGTTCCATAACTTTCGTACATTTTAAATTATACAAACAAACAAATTATGTATAACAGTAAATATCTTACATTAGGTAATAATTAATAATACAATAGGACAGTTATTGTAACTTAACGTTACAGTTACGCGAGCCTTCGACCTAACATTGTCATTGTCACTTAGCTTAACGTATGCATAAAACTTTCTAGGAACAAGTTTATCAACAGGAATGTAACGTTTAACTACGCGTCGATCAAAATGGGAAGAAGATTTTTTCGCTCTTTAACAATTAATATTTAGTGTATGTTTGAAGGTTAAGGATACCAAAATGGTCCCTTGTAAAATCGCCTCATAAAATCCTAACAACATTAATACAGTAGCTTAACTTATAAGTTACACTACTCGCCTTTTTAAATAGATAACATAAAAATAATTAAACTTCCGCCATCGCCGACAACTGAAGTACAATTTACTTAAACTATAACCATTACTTACTTACTAGAAAAACTTATGGTGCAACCTATTATTCATTTTTTATTTAAAATTGTAACTGAGGTTTCACACCAAACTTAAACGGTACCTTCATTAAATTCGCCTTACCAGTTATCTATACTCTATTAGAAGTAAAAAGTAAGAAATGGTTACGAAATACGAAATCAATCATTTATCATAGTTAATTGGTTTTTGTCGAAATTGTTTTAATTGCTGCGGACTATCCCCACTCCTTATCTGAGAGGTTAAGTGTGATGATGAATATGATGCATTTAGAAACTGCTTTTTGGGATCAAGTGGATCCATCAGTAAACACCAAGAATCATCAAATATAATACCGCTACTAAAAAACGACAAAAGGTGAATTGCCAACTCCACATCGTCAGGTAGACAACATTGATTTTACGCTGTTAAGCCCTGTTCAATACAAACACATTTGTGTTACCGTTTTTACAAAACTTTCTACTTTCTACTTGCTATAGCTAGTAAACTGATAATATCAACATACCTCTCCATTTCTGATGTTAGAAGACATTACTTTCCGGGGTGGCGTACCAACTGGCTCTGATACGGAGTCATCCAGCTAATTACAAACAAAATCAGCAATCGTATTAGTAAAAGCAAATCGAATAAAAAAATTGGCAATTTGTAATTCATGCATATTTGATACATACCACGTCCGAAGAATTAGAGGCATCTTGTGAATTATTTGCTGCAAACGAATCATCAGTCGTGCTGCCATTTAAGGATGTGTTTACCTAGTTTTCACGAATTCATAAACCAAACAAACATAACAAATTAAATAAAAAAATTTCAATTAAATTACATGTACTGCGACGCGAAATCAAGATACAAGACAATATTGCCATACATATATATATAGCAAAATTGTCTTTGAAGATACTTAAGAGCTGTCTTACATCATCCAACTTCCGCTTCTTGCTATCTTCACTAACTGAATTGTTCTTCTTACGCTTGCGATTTTCGCCATCAGCCTGCACAAAATAAGAATTACGTTATTAGAAACGTGACATTTTACTTGGCGTTACATTCATCATGTGAAATATTATAAACCATGAATTTTAGTTGATTTGATGCATTTCATACCTTCTTCTCTTTCGCAAGTTCAGAAGCTGGTAAGTATTTATTCAAGTCCTTTCGTCTCACATAACGTGCGTCCACCTCCATTCCATCACTGTACAATCCACGGGACTCGCCTGTATTCCGAACTGGAAATTAAAAATAACAATGTGAACCTTTACAACATGAAATTAATTATCCTTTGTTATCTTTGGCTTGAAAATTAACTTTTGTCAGAATGGCTTGAGACATTTTAATGATTTTAATATCATACCGTTACACCAAAATGGGTAAGCAGACCTACCGTTTGATTGAAAGTTCATAATATCGCCAGTCAAGTCAACATTTAAGCTGCCACACTTTGCAAACTCCAAACCGATGAACCATTGTGTGACACAACGCCCTTCTTGTGGATTTAATGGTGGATAAGACTTGGGCCAAATGTGGGATCTTTCGATGTGTGGATTTCTGTCTAACCACTGGATTAATACTCGAAGCTTAGATTCGACGTGGCCGTACCATTTCAGTTGATCAGCTTCTGAATTGGAACTAGCAAGTAACGCGATGTAATGTCTGCAAACACAAAAATCGTCAATCACTTAATTGTCCTAGTCCTATGCTGAAAAATAGATACGGTGAATTTAATTTAAAGTATTAATTAAAACTTACTTGTATTTAGTAAAAAAGTTGGGAGTTTCAAACATCTTATCCCAGGTAGCCTTGCCATTGAAGATTTCTTCCGTAATATCCAGACCTTTCTTCAATTCTTCGATGATAATCGAACGACATGACTGAGAGCAGTTGAAAGTAGAATTTTGTTGTGGATATGCTGGAGTAATGATTGGCATTAGATGATGCCGATCACCAGGATACATTCGAGGGTCCCATACGATATATCCAAAATTAATGTTCGTGTTAGGCATTTTCAAAAATACAGGTTTTGGCCAAGCCCATGAAGAAAATACTAAGAAAAACTTTTGAACAATCGTTGAAGCAGCTGCATTTGGATAAAGTTGACAGGTTCTAGCAACTAACATCGCCCATGTCACACCTCCAAAAAAACCTAAGACGTTACTGTATATTCCATGCTCTATAGAATAGAAAGAAAAATATTAGAATTAATATTTAATATTTCACACATAGGTAGGTACTATGACTAGACTAACCTCCTAATATCAAACGGAAGCGTTAAAATAAAAATGAAAAATAAACAATAAATTTTATAAATAAAAATTAAGGTAAACTACACGTATTAATTTGTCAGTCAATCGCTCGATCAACACCTGATAAAGAAATGGATTACAAACAAACTAACTGGATTAAATTAAATACATATATATATAATTTATATATATATGTATATATACATAATTTTATAAAATTATTGATGCTTACATGTTCAGCCACGGACGGAGGAATGCTTTTCTGAATACTAACTTCTTTCACCCACTGTTTCACTAACGCATCGAGCTTACTCAATATCTCCATGCGATGACTTAGCTCCTGGTCACTTTCAAACATTCCATAAGGCTTCAGTGTTTCTTCAAGTTCCTTGCTAAGTTTGATGTCCTGTGGTTTCGGCTCTGCCAAACTGATTGCGGATGTGATTCCATAAGTCACTTGTGTCTGCTGCTGATCGCTGTTATTAGTTCCTTGTCTAACGTTGTTCTCCATTTTAATGTTTTGACTTTACTACACCCACAACTCTACTATTTATTTTGTATGAGCGTTCGATGCGATGCTCAAAAGATTTTACTTTAAGAAGTAAAGTACTTAATTGTTATAATTATCATTAATACGTAGTTAATTAGTTATTTCTCTAAGATATTACTCGATTTACACTTTAACAGTAAGTAACTAATATTTGTTGCTTTAATTGTTGTGTATAAGTTGTAAGAACCGTAAACTCGAATCTTGCAATAGCAATAAAAAACGTTTAAGTTTAAATTAAATGCATATAAAAGCACATTAAATACTGACAACTGATTACGCTCGCTCGCTTATCTTTACTACAAATGAAAATTAAGTTTTAAAAAACTACAAAAATTTTGAACATAATTTATATAAACAATACAAGAAGATCCTCCTGGTTAATTTACTAACAATTTTAACAGTTTCAACTTAAATCAAAATTTAAATCAAAGAATTAACAAATATTATTAACAGTTGCAATTTTTTCAACGAACTTTCACCGACTAAACCAGCTGACCTCAGAGTTTGATCACAAAAACAAAACAATATTTTTTGTTAGATTTTTTCCATTTTCATAGTTATCAGCTGATTAGCGGCAGTAAGAGGTTAATTCCTCATACACAACTGTTTTTTCAGTACGGATTATGGATGCTTTTTCGTAATTCTAAAACTGAAAACATTTAATATGTTTAAATGCTTTTTACTTGTTACAAAACTTTGAGATTGATTGAAGTTGTTTGAGCGATTCTTTTTTTTGAAGTTTTTAAAGTATTTTTTATTGTTGAAGTCAGAAGGCAGCGCTCTGCTACTTGTCAATTAACAAATTAATTACATTATATATTTTTGGACGTAAAACGAACAATAAAACTTTTTGACGTAAACCGTGTAAACTTTTACTTCAATTTTGTTAAGGAACTTTCAGATAATCTACACAATTTTGATAATAAAATTATATTAATCGCTTGTAGTTAGTGAGTGACGAATTGGTATTTTTATTATCAGCGAAAAAAACAATTGCCTTTTAAGAAGGTCACTCGTACAAATTATATTTAATGACGATGATGATCGTGTGATAGGTAATTTATTTTTTCATGTAAAATGTCTACGAATAAAAGCTGTGCTAACGTACCTTACAATTATGTGATTGACTCTTTTAGCATTAGATTACTATTTACTATAATAACACACGTTAATTACTAATTAGTTAAGGTTGAGTTTAGTTTAAGTAGATGAAGAAGGATTTCAAGGATTTAATAATTTAATTTGTGAAAACAATACAAAAAAGAACGAATGCCGATATGATATTGATGATCGAAGAATACGCCTACTACTACTGTTGTTTTTAAGTAAAGTGCGAAGAATAATTAAAATATTTTGATGATGGATGACGGCCTACTATTAATGTAAAGTAAGCAAACTCTACATTGAAAGTTAAAGTAAACCCTTAGTTAGCTTTATATTTAACAGAGAAAAGAGGAGGATGTAAAATATTTAAATAGTAAAAAACATCGTTATTTTAGTTTTTCTTGAGCTTTTCTTCGAAGAATGAAGCGGATGATGAAGATAAACATCCTCTGTCTCTCTTCCTCTACTACTGTAATGTTTAAAAGAAAAAGTACGGTGCGGTAAGAGTAGACAGAGTAGTAGAGTAGAGTTAGAGTTAGAGTTAACGTTTTGCGCCGAGCCGAATAGTGTAGTTGAATCATCAAAAGAAGAAATAGAAGGGTTAGCGTAAAAGCGTAAAAGCGTTTTATATGCTAAAATGCTTTTGCAACAAAACAATACATAGCGTTTTTTGTACTGTCTGTCTGTGGGCTTTTCTTGTTCTACTTCTATACAATATGGTATGAACATGAATACGAATGAATTGAATTGAAGGGTATTGAATTGAGGTACTATTGTAGTATTATTGTAGTTTCCTTGTGTTGTGTGAGAAAAAAAGCTACAAGAGCTCGAGCCCGAGCTCTTTTACTTACCGCATTTCATAAAGATTTTGCATTATCTGCTGCTGAACCAGTAGTGCAGTCAAACAAAAAGGAATGAATTGTATGTAAATAGATGGGAAAACCTAAATAAAAAACAAATGAACTTGCACAAAAGCTTCATTCATTGCATCATACTAATATCATATTATAACCAAACATAACATTATATAGCTATGCTATTGCTAATATCATAAAATCCCCATCATCATAATTCCTTTTTATAATTTTCCAAATGGTTTTTCCAAAACGAATTAGTTCAGCTTATGCTTTGAGATGGAGAGATTACCTTTTTGCTAAGGCAAGGCGGTTGATTCACTCTTAACAAAATTTGAATTACGCGCTTCTTCTGTAAAAAAAAGTCTCAATAAGTACTTTCAAAAAATACTGTTGTTCCTTTTAGCGTTGCGTTGATTGAATGCAATTTTTTTCATGTATTTACACAAGCTGCTATCTATGCTGCTCTTGGTATGGTGAATTCCTGAATTCAATGCATTTGGAATGGGAAATACTGAAATGTGACAACTCAT
>JAHZNJ010001166.1:0-10459 GCA_027744475.1 Lepidocyrtus cf. sotoi NNG-2020 | reverse complement strand
GGGGGAAGTTTCCAACAAAAACGGCAACTAGGAAAACGTCAATATCGCTCTCGTTCACCACGTCCTTATGCTTCTGCTCCACCCAACTCTGGTAAGTTCATGGCTGTAGTGTAGTACTTGCGAGGTACTTGTTCTGCTGCTTACTTAAAATTGCTTTACTACTGAAAAGATTTTCATTTAGAATTGAATAAATCTAATGAAAAGAACGGAGAAATTGCTATGGAGGAGCTTTATCTGTATCTGGTGGAGTTTTTTCGAGTATGTCAATGCTCGTTTGACAACTGCTTATTTTTTTCTCGTCGTTTTTACTATTTCTCCATCATCCACATCTCTCATCATCATCCACTTACGTTTGGGTAGATTTTTTCTACATGCTCAGTAAGACGCAGGCAGGCATAGACGAAGACGTTCAATCTCAATTTCTATTTTTGTACTTTTTGTTGTATCGTTTTTGTTTTGTTTTGTTGTACTGTTTTTCCATTGTTCGAATTCGAGAGAGGAAGAAATTGGAAAGGTTTTTGATTTCCCATGAACTACTTCTTATGACATGACACATCTATACATTTCTTTGCCAAGAAGTGTGCCTTGTGCCTTAATGTGTATGTATCCTCTTCCCTTTCTTATTCTCGAGCTCGTTACTTAAAAGAAAGGAAATAAGAAGGGAAAGGGAGGACAGAAAAGAATTGAGAATGAAACAGCAGAAGAAGAATTGAGAGTTTTTTTTGGAATTGAAAGAAAAAGAACGAGAAAGAAACAAGAATAAACCACGAACAGGGAATACTTTTTTACGTCTGAATACAGAAGTAAAAAGCGAAGAAACAAACCAAACGATGATAAGCACTATTCCATATCCGCATTGGGTTGAGAGGAGAGGAAAGACTAAATCCGTTCATAATTTTATCTTTTAGGCACATTCGCTGTTTCAGTTGATATTGCGCCAGATATATTAACAGGAGAGAGAAAGAGTAAAGCAATGTAAAAAATGCCTGGGAATCGGATGATAGCGAAAATATTGCTTACTCAGTTAAGAAAGTGGAAGATTGAGAGAGAAAGAGAGAGAGGAAAAAGATGTTCATATTTAAGTAGCAGAGAGAGTCGAGTGCGTTGGTTTTCGTGGTGATGGTACAAAGGTAGCTGTGGTAGCAGCAGCAGCGCAGCGGTGGTGGTGGTGGTGGCAAGCACGTTGCTAACAGAGAAAGTGTTTAGAAAATCGTTTGTCCTTTTAGTAAAAACGGGGAGGGAGTTCTTACTTCTTGGAATAGAAATGATTATTGTGTGTGTGTGTGTGTGTGTAAGTTGAGTACAATGCTTACTGGCATTATTGTGTTATTGCCTTTTTACATTAGTATTAACAAAACATTTTCTCTTTCTTTCTTATTTTTATTTTAGAAATGAAAGAAGAGGAAGCAAAATAGTATTTTCTTTCTTTCTAATATTTTCTCGTTTTTATTCCATTGCTTGCTGGAAAAATTGCAACAAAAGAGGAAGAGAAGGGAAGAACGGAACGGTTGTCGTGAGCAATGCAAACGTTTCATTGCTTTGCTTATTTTTTTCAGATTTCTATTAAAGTTTGTAAAGCTTCTTTGTTGGTGTTGTTATTGGGCAGTAAGCAGGAGAGAAAGGAGGGAGCAAAAGCATTATTTTTTATTGGTATTAAATGCAAAGATTTTTATAAAGGAGAAAACAGAATACAATACAATTTTACTCTCCTCTCTCTTTTATTCTTCAGTTTTCATTTTAACTCGGAAAAATGTAACTTAATCCTTGCATTGATTTCGGATAAAATACTACTAAACTACACGTATTTTGGGAAAAGGATATATCTACCTACTACTTACGTGTTTTTTTAGAATCGTGGGAAGTAAAATGAGCATGGCATTGATTCCATTTAGTAAAAAGTGGAAAAGTAAAAAAGAAAAATAGTACACGCACACACATGGTTTAAGTCAGATAAAATCTCCATTTCCTCCGATGTCAATAAAATGCTCACCAATTCAGAATTCATCGGAACAGAGCAGAGAAGCGAGCCAACCAAACCGCCATACCCTATACAAAGTTGTTGCTGACTGTGCTGTGATATGGCAAGAAAAGAATGTAGCAGAGAAGCGAGCCAACCAAACCGCCATACCCTATACAAAGTTGTTGCTGACTGTGCTGTGATATGGCAAGAAAAGAATAAAAAAAAACATTTTTTACTAGAGCAAGCAAAATTGATACGCAAAGAAATAGAATTGTGGTTGTGGTGGTGCATGGTGGTGGTAGAAATGATAAAGCAGAAGGGAGTAGAAAACGGGAAGAGAGAGAGAGAGAAACTATTTTGGAGATTATCGAAAGATGGAAGTCGACAGGGTGACAGTCTAATGTATGCTGGCTATACATATTCTGTCCCTTCCAGTTCCAGCTTCTTTCTGTAATTTACAAAAAAAGTAGTTTCGTTCTAGGCACAAGAAAAAGAAAAAGTCTTCTCATTTACCAATTCTTCTTCGATACTCACAATCACAATACGATTAGAAACTCCGTTTTATTTCCAGTTTTTATTTTTGTATTAGATTTTTTATTCTCTGGACAAAAAAACAGAATTCCATTTAAAATGATAAATGACGTTTTTATGCGTGGTACGAGTAGACTGGCTCTTTTAGTTCTTCTTAAATTATTTCTTCGGCTTGAAAAAAGTAATCTTTGAATGTTTCGTTTTCGTTATGTATTAGGCTTTTACTATTAAAATGCTTTTAATACCTTTTGCTTTTCATGTGGCTAAATGCCTAAACAACAAACCAAAGGAAGAGAGCTGCTTTCGGGAAAAGCTTTCAATTTAAAATTGGCGACTCTTTAATTCCCTTTCCAAGTCAGAGAGGAAAGATAAATTGTTGTGTTTGGAGCAGGTATTTCCATTCGCATTAAATCTCTCTAGAACAGCAGCAGCAGCAGTTCAGAAGAGTAATTCCGAGTAGATATATTTCGCCAGAAATAAAGAAAGAAGGTAATAATCTTAAGAAGCTACGTTGTTGAGAGTCCGCCTCCTGCTAAAATATTGACCTCAAGAAGGTAACGCAACCAAGGCAGAACGCTCATTCTCCACACACCGCGGACGTCTCAAGAATTTTTGCTGTGTAGCCAAAAGAATTTTTACGGGTAGAATTTAATAAGGTAAAGAAGAGCACAATGATACGCTAGTTTGTATAAGGCTGGTTTTAATAAACGACAAGGCTTTAAGTCTCCGGAAAAACGAAAGGCTGTTATAAATAAGATAATAGCATGCATGCAGAAAGCTGGAGCTGGTAGGCAGGAAAAAAGCTCTGAAACTGAAGCCAAATAGAAAAAAGAAGACGCTATTTCAAAAAGATAACGAAAACAAACAGCACACAATATTATAAAAGTATCTCTTGATTCTTGTGTTTAGAATTGATCTATCTATTCTTAATACAATGTTTATTACAATTAACTCATCTAGTATTACTCACAATCAGTTTTGCAATTATCAAATAATATTTTATGTACTTTTTATTAATCAAATAGTGGGTTGTGTTTATGCTAATAGTTAGAATATATTTGTAGGTTGTATTTCCTCACACTCACTGTGGATCAATGTCAGCGCTCATAGAACGCGTTCCTTATTCCAAAATATCCTTTCCCTCTTCCATCTTTTCTTTCTTCTTAAAGTGGTTTCCTTTTTCCGGAAATAAAAGTGCTTACTTTTAAAATCACAATTGTCTCGTTTTTCTTCTTCTTCAATACTCACTCAACGAGTGTGCGAACAAACGATTGGATGCTTTTTACGGTTTTTGGCACGAAGATTGGTACAATGATCGTGTTGTGCTTCATCCCTTCCGGTTTTGATCATTCTTTCTCTACCTACTAGCATTTGAAAATTATTAGATAGCATTAGCCTTGCCAGTTGCCATTTCAGATTCGTTTGCAAGAATAAAATTCTATTCTACTCGATGTACTAAAACTTTTAGTCTAAAAGCGAAAATACTTTTACAGTTATGCTACTACAGAATAATATTCATTTCCTCTCCAATTTAGTCTTTTTTCTCTTTTGAAATAAAAAATTATCTTACTGCAGCAGAAGCATTATGTTAGTCCCAGAGCATTTTTGAAGAAAGTTTAGTTTAGCATTATAACATTGAGTTTCTTTTATGGAAAACAAAGTAAAAAATCCCAATGACGATGATGATGATGCCGACGAGGATTACTCTTCTTAAATTCTAATGTAAACATCAAGCGCGTGTTTTTTTAGTATTTTGTTTTGTTGTAGTAAAAAATAGGGACAGTGCAAGGAGCAACAGTAAAACATGTCTTGTGTTTTGTTGCTGTTGCTTTGTTCGGTCTCTTTCCATTTTCCATCCATCCTTCTTCCTTTCTCCAGATAATGTAGTAAGTAAAATATTACTGCAGCTCTTCTATTCTCCTCGTGATGCATTCAAGCAGCTATTCAGATAATTGTAATTTCCATTTTAAAAATGTGAGAAGGAGATTATATCTTCTCAAGTAAGCTCCCTTTTCTATTCAACCCCAAAGACGTAAGACAAGCAATTGCTTTCTTTCTTGCCTGGCCTCCAAATGAAAATATTACTGTTGGGGAGTAGTAGTGGGAGTATTAAGATCCGGTCTTTTCACTCTCTCTTTCTCTCTCTTTGAGACAAGAGGAGGAGGAAGAAAAATCTGAATCTTCTTTTATACGTACATTTCTTCTTGAATTAAAAGGTTCATGAATGTAATGTTTACTTTTCTTTAGGAGAGAGAAAGAGAGGAAACAGACTCGTCTTTCCGCATTACTACATTTTCTCTTCTTCTCCTTACCCCATCGGGGAGTTAAAAAGGTGTATGAAACTCATTCATACAATTTCTTCAAGTATCAAATCTTTTAAAGCTAAACTGTTAGACACACACACACACAGAGAGAAACAGGAAAGGAAAACCAAGAAGAGAAGAGAAAGTGGTGACAGAGAACATATATAAAACCTACACAAAAAGTACTTTAAAGCAAGCTGACTGCCTTTACTTACTTACTTACTTACTACTTAAGATGAGGGAGGTATATGTTTATGTATACGGCTTAGCCATTCCCATTAGTGTCATTTTCTGAGGTACACACAGTTGGAATTTTAGAGAGTTGAAGTTGAAGAAGCTGAGGTTNGAATTTTAGAGAGTTGAAGTTGAAGATTGAAGCTGAGGTTCAAAACATGTACCATTCTCGACACCATTTAAAGTCTATTTCCAGTTTCCACCACCACCGCCACTACTATAAAAGAGGAAGTGGGAAAGGAGTAAATGGAAATGCAAGCAAGCGAAAATAAAGAAGGGAAGGGGTTGGTTAGTTCTTGGATGATGGGTGATAGAGAATGAATGGGAATGGGAGTTAAGTCATTTAATGGAAATATTTAATGGATCTTTGAGTCTTATTTAAAGGTATACCACACTTCCGCTCCTCTTTATTATGCAGTTGAGTGAGAGAAAGATAGAGAAAAGAGAAAGAATTTATGTATATTAAGGGAAAATGGAGTGATGTTATGCTTTTGCTTCTTACTTACTTCACTTGATGCTTTTTGTCTTTATATACAACTCCTCAGCTACTTGAGATTGAGAGCAACGTTATATTATCCATAAGTAATATTTGGTGAGAGGGGTCGTCATGAATATTCATGGTTTTGACAACTTTAGTTAAGAATCCAAAGAAAAAAATAGGTCATAAGTAATATTTGGTGAGAGGGGTCGTCATGAATATTCATGGTTTTGACAACTTTAGTTAAGAATCCAAAGAAAAAAAATAGGGAGGAAAGCTCCCTTTCCTTTTATTCGGCAACTCACTCACGCTACTTCCAAGAAACATGCTCGCTGCTTGCATCATCATCATCATCATCATGAGCATCGTCAGCACTGTGACAGTGCAAGAAAAAGAAAATAAAATGCTGCAGTGGAGGAAACAACACGACTCTGGAAGGATGTCAACTGAATTGGGAATAGTATGAATGAATGAGTTGCTACTGCTGCTGTTGCTGCTGTGTGAGAAGCCGTTGACATCTATTTTCTTTTCTTATTATAAAATAATACGAAACGCAGCAGCGCAGCGGAAGATCACGTTCTCCTTGACATTTCTCTTTCTTTCTATTTTCTTCTTTGCTCTTCCTTCCCCTCACCAACTTGTTATTGTTTTTGTTAAACAATCAAAATAACGACCACGGCCACATTATTAAGGGAAGTTAACCATCTAAAAATGTAGAAAAGTCAAAGTCAACCCCGGGAACAAGCCTTTTTATTATTACTAAAATGTTATTATGGCTTGTTGTAAGTCATTTGGAGGAAAAGCGTCGCGTCGCGTCGTCGAAAAAGTTTTGGAGTGAACGAACGAACGAGCGAAATGGAGTGCAACGTATCCGTGAAAGGACAAAATGCAAAAGCAGTTATTTTACTGCATCAACAGCAGTATCAACAAAATTTTTCCATCTTCTTGTTTATCTTACGGTTTGTTTATGGAGAAAAATGATACTGTGCATACCTATAAGCAAAAGCAAAAGCAATAACAACTTTGCAAGAGAGAAATTCGAATATGCAAACAAGGGGGAAATATGCAGTTTCGAAGGAGAAGAAAGTTTTTACTAATATGAAGTTTTATGAGAGTGTAAACATTCGGGAATTCATGATAAGAGGAAGAAAGAAGAAGAAGGGGGCACGGAGCAGACCTTGACTGTCTCGTCTTGCTTGCGAAAAAATAAAAATAACAACTTTGGTTTGGTTTACTGCTGACATTTGCTTTGTTTTATCAACTAGCAGAGGATTTACGAGCTCAAATATTATATTGAGTGCTTCTTCTTCCTTCCGCTGATGCTCCTTCTCAGTTTTCCACTTTTGAACTGAAAAAAACCCAAAGTGGAAAAAGGAAATCGGGAGAAAAGAGAAAGTGAGAGGGTTTCCCAATGGCACTGTTCCGTATATGCCGTATGAATGTTGAAGACTTTCAACCATCCTCATCATCATCGGTATTCCCATTCCATTTAAGTAGAATTTACAGACAAACGTGAAGTCGAAGAATAAAATAGGGCTCTACTAAAATACTTCTACTACAACTACAACGCTGCGTTCCTCTTCTGCCAACTTCTCAATTTCTCCGTTTCTCCAGATGCTATACGAATGACTTTTGGTCGTCTCTGACAAGCAAGGACAACTTTCGTGCATGTCATTTCTTTCCTATAGGAGCCATTAGGTTTTATGATCAGAGTATCAAACAAACGCTGGGACAAGTAGTAGATGAGCACATCACCATCGTCTTCTCTTCTTCTTTAACTTCTCCAAAGATTCTCCTCTCCTCCACATATGTAGAAAAGAAAATGAACAAAACTTTCTTATTTACTGACTTTTTTAAAGTACTACCACCTCCACCACAAACGAGTTAGCTTATCCTGTGAACCAAACAATGTGAAAAACAAAAAAAGGGATAATGTATAGAAAGAATACTAAGGGGTTGCAGTTACGTATATGGCATGGCCACGGCTATTCTTCCATCCTTGAAGGAACTCAATAAAGACGGCTAAGAGGAGAGGAAAAGTTAGATAATTATCTAAGCACGCACATTGCACAGGTCATTTTTGTTTTTGACTTTTGAAAGAGATTTCATTAAAGGGAGAGGTGGCAGTAGTGGTGCTGGTGGTGGTCGTGGAGGATAACTAGTTAAGATTCCGATGTGTGTTTACAACCACGGTGGCAATAATAATGGGAATGTACCTAACACTGGAGACAAAAAAGAAAAATCGGAGAGCAGCGAACCATACATGGAAACTAAGATGATAGTATTTGGGAATGGGAATGGCTGTTGAAAAAATTTTCCAAGTAGTTTTTTTCCTCTCTTTCTCTCTCCAAGCTTGTTTTCGATTGTGAAAAAGAAGGAAAAGTTTTTTTACGCGTTCAGTCTCTTCCTTGCTTCTCAACGATGTGACGCAACATTTATCCTGAAGAAGAAGTGGATTGGAGTTTGAGTTTGAAAGAAAGAAAAGTGAAAAAGGAAGAAAAAGAAAACAAAAGGGACATTTTAAGATCTAGGTGGCTCTCCTCTTCCCTTTTCTATTACATTATGCAAGGAAAAGAAAAAGAAAAACTCTTCCCGACAAACGTGATGGTAGAAAGGAAAAAGGAAAAAGAAGAAAATTTGAGAGAGGGAAAGAGAAAAAGAAAGAAAAAAAGCAGAGCGTTTGTTGTTTGTATGAGAAAGGGAATAGGGAGTAGATAAAGAAAAATGTGATTTGATCGACAAAGAAAAATAAAAAGAGGAAGGAATGCTGTTGTTTCTTCTCTCTCTTTCTTCTTTTTTTACTTTGCTTCTGCTGTTGTTTTATAGACAAAGTGGTCTTGGGACTCTTGAAATGACCTGATGAAAGTTTTTCTTGGTGAAAGTTGAAGTCGTCCCATAAACAGAATCTGTCAGTAGCCGAAAATTGTCTTTTTTTGCTTTCTCTCTATTTTGTTCTCTCTTTTTTCTTCCTGTTTCTCAGAATCTTTATGTAGTAGTAGTAGTTAGTATGCTCATACTTTTTAGAAGTAGGCTGTAATGAGAATTCCTTTTTTCCTTAAACAAGGAATTTCCAGAACATAAGAGACGAAGGGAAATTGAACACAGTGGTGATGGTAGTGACGACGGTGTGGAAGGATTTTGGAAATAGGCACTGCACTCGATAGATGGTTGGATGGTGATGGTTGGTCCATAACATTAAAAAAGTAGATGGAGAAGAAAGAAAGAAGAAAAACGATAGACGAGCTGTTGCTTGCATATAGGTACTGGTACTGCTGTTAGCTTATCATTAGTCTAGTCATAGTCATTCTATTAAGATTTCTTTTCCTTCCTTCTTGATCTCTTCTCTCTTCCTTGTTCGACGTTGTGGAAGGATTTTGGAAAGAGGCATTGCACTCGATAGATGGATGGATGGTGATGGTTGGTCCATAACATTAAAAAAGTAGATGGAGGAGAAAGAAAGAAGAAAAACGATAGACGAGCTGTTGCTTGCATATAGGTACTGCTGTTAGCTTATCGTTAGTCTAGTCATAGTCATTCTATTAAGATTTCTTTTCCTTCCTTCTTGATCTCTTCTCTCCTCCTTGTCTTAACTCTTCTTCCTTTTAAAAAAAGTTTACACGAAAAAAACTGAAGAAAATGAAGATTATACTTGAAACAGTAGGTAGCATATAGCCGCTACCTACTTTACTTCGACTTCAACTTTTTTCCTTGAATAAATTTATTTTTTTCTTCCTGCAAGAAAGAAACAGTTTAGGCTAAAAAAACTTTCCTTTACTTCTTCTTTTTCTTCCTGGTTATAAAAGATAGCGACGCGACGACAGCTGTTTTTGTATATCGTAAAAGCTACAAGTAGTGAATACGCGAGTAAAATTACCGTTTTTAGCAGAAATGTAGATGCCTCCTTCTTGTGTACTCCTTCATAAAAATATGATGCTGCCAATAATGTGCAGCAGCATAAGCGTAGTAACTTGATTATTATTCTTTGGTAAAGTCCGGAGGGATTGTCCTCTTAGGAAGGAAGATTTTTTTCTTGCTTGCTTGCTTCTTGTTGCTCAAGATGTTGATGGTCTTAGACAGAGCATTATTACCATGTGTCAATCACTTCCAAAATATTATATTTTTTCCTTGCATAGTAATAATTTACCAGAAGAAGAGCAGAACAAGCAAAAATGCTGCCTAAAGAAAGAACATTGTCTGCTGTAAAGAAAAAAATAAATTGAATGAATCTAATTTGGGGAGAAAATTGGATGAAAAAAAGTAAAATTGATATTGATGTAAAATAATGTTGTAGAAGAAACTAGGAAAGAAGAACAGCGAAAGTAATTTTCATCTATCCACCTAATTGGATACTTTTCCCTAAAGTCTTTCTCCAAGAAATCTTGCCTCTGAAGACTTAAGTATGTATGCTACGCTAAACGCTAATAGCCTGGATAATTAAGATTATTGCAATAAATTTAAATTTTGATTATGAATTCAAAAGTTTACAAGCAACAGAAGAGCAGCAGATTTCTTTCCCTTTTTGATTAAGCTAGTCTTCTTCTTTCCTTAAAACCAATTTTCTTTGAAAAATGGGAGTCATGAAAGGAACAAGTTATTCGAATTTTGTTTGAGAAAATAACTTTTGAGCTGGAGAGAGAATATAATTTAACTTTAATATATTCCATTATTTTTAAGTTGCCTGTGGAATAAGTTAACTTGTCATATGATAATTACTGCTGTAGTTAAGCTGAGCTAATGTAAATTGTAAAAATATAAACATTGTTTAGCTAAACGGACTGACTGATGGTCTGCTTGCTAAAGAATTTCCCGAATCCTTCAACAAATATGCTTGGTAATAATAATAAATATCCCATTTTAATTCATGCATTGCTCTACTCCGCTCTTGTTTCCCTAAACTTGTAAATGAGAACGACCCAATTTCTTTCAGAAATTACTTTTCGTTGTTTTTTTCTG
>JAHZNJ010001165.1:0-12303 GCA_027744475.1 Lepidocyrtus cf. sotoi NNG-2020 | reverse complement strand
CCATCCATCCATCCATTCCTAGAATTTGGATGTGGCTGTGTTTTACTTTCACTTCCATCATCAATATGATCGACATCCACTTATCTATCACGGTGTCCTCAGTACCCGAAAAAATAAAAATAGTTTTAAAATGTTCTGGATTGCTTTCTCTCGATCAGGATCATCATCATCGTCACTCGTAAGTATTATGCTGCTCTACCCTACGTAAGCCTTTCCAATCACAAAAGTGGATCCGCCGGAGCCTTTTCCCTCAATTTAGCAAAATATGGAAAAGTCATTCAGGCCAGGAAGAAAAAAAGGACTGATGGATTGATGCCTGCCTGTCTCTTCTGCTTATTTAGAGAGTTGGATAGATCGAGTCGAGGAGGGAAAAAAGTTGTGATATTTGAAACATGTCTAAAAACTTTCCTCTTTCTCTCTCTCTCTCTCTCTCTAGTTTCATCCTTACAGATGTTGACAAGTTCCAAGCTCTTCCTCTAACAAAAAGTTTGAATTGTTCAGCAACGTCGACCGACGTGTTCAACGTTTCAACCTTCCTAGATTTTAGATGATGATGATGATGATGATGAGACCAACAAGCAAAGTTCCCTTCTATTTTCCTCTTTCCTATTTTGATACTGATTTTTTTATATGAAAAAGTCCACGTAGATTCATATATGCATTATGTATTTTCCTCTCTTTCTTTCTCTCTCTCTCTGTTTACTCTTATTTTCCAATGTACATGAACAGGCGAGCCGAGGATGCAGAACGTAAGTAGAAGTAGAAGTACACCGTTGTGAAGTTGAGAGAGAGAGAGAAAAAAAAGAAAGAGAGAAGAGGGCTTTTAACGTAGGCAAATTAGATTTAGGAAGGGAAGCTTAGGAATAATGGAGATTTACATGAAAGCCTTTTACTTTAGCCTGCCTGGCTCCTGCCCTCCTTCTCTCTCTTTAAAAGAGTGAAAGGGAGAGAGAAGGGAAAATGTATCATCATCAACAACATCATCATCATCATAGTAGCAGTCATCCCCATCATATCATCATCATTCAATATATTTCTATCTACCTATTTTCTATCTAATAGGAAAGCTCTTGCTGCTGCTGCTGCTGAAACTTGTTATTATTATTATCATCATCATACAATATGCAGAGGGAAAAGATAGTAGTGTAAGTGAGAGAGGAAAAACGTACAATAGATGTTTCCAAATAAATTCATGTGTCCTCTTCTTCTGCTTTCTTCTTCTATTCACTCTCACTCATCTATCTGTCTTTTCTCTCTCAATTTTTTTCTACAATTTTGGAAAGATGGAATCTCCAGTTTATTGGAGGGAAAAGGCTACTTTTTAGTATCGACTATCAACTTGTCAAATTCGAGCGCTAGATTAATTCTCCGTATTAGTAACAATAAATACAAAATTTCATGGAAAAAGTAAGGTTTTAAAAAATATATGAACAGTTTTCTTTCTTTTCTCTCTCAATTTTTTTTCTACAATTTTGGAAAGATGGAATCCCCAGTTTGGAGGGAAAAGGCTACTTTTCAGTATCGATTATCAACTTGTCAAATTCGAGCGCTAGATTCATTCTCCGTATTAGTAACAATAAATACAAAATTTCATGGAAAAAGTAAGGTTTTAAAAAATATATGAACAGTTTTCTGCTGCAGCTATGCATTCGATTTTCATAGGTAGTTACAATATTTGAAGGGACCGTTGGCAGTTACTGACATGAGTGGCTGGTTGGTGAGTAGGTAGCTTTAATACCAGAGAAGAAAATGGAAGTTTTTAATAAGTTTTCGTCTTCCTTTAGAAAAGCCGTTGTGATGATGATTATTATTATTATTATTATTACAGGACGTTATGTTGTTGGCGGGTTATCATTATTATAAGCAAGATGGAAAATAAACTAGGGAAAAAGAATTTGTTAAGTATTTTCTTCGAAAAATGGAAAGAGGATGGAAGATAGGATAAGGTAGAGGAAGATTGATATGGATGAAAAGTTTCTCATCATCCGATCCGATGATGTGGCTTCCCTTCATTCTGCGGTGCTTCTTCTTCTAGAAGAAGAAAAGTTGGAAAAGAAAATTGTGATGAAGATGATGAAGAAGATAATAATAATGATGATGATAATGTTGTTGATGATGATGATGATGACTTTTCACATTACATCTTTTCATCCTTATTTATTATTATTGTTCCATTATAAACTTTCGTTTATCTATTCAGGGAAGAAGAGAAGGAAGAAATAACAAGTTTCCCTCTTTTTTTCTTCTCTTCTCTTCTTTTCTTTTCTAGCTCGCTTAGACTTACTTAATATCTTCCCCATTTCCTCTCTTTTCTCCAGAAAAGGTAAACGAAGGGAAGTAGAAAATTACTGTGAAAGGGAAAAGAAGAAGAAAAAAGAAATGAGAAAGAAGAGGGAAAAGTAAAAAGAAGTTTTTTTTCTGAAGGAGGAAAGGAAAATTGAAAGGAGTTGTTTCTTAAAAAGTTAACCTGTAAATAGAACTCGGCCAAGTAATTTTTTACTTGGATCAAGAGAAGAGAGAGAAAGAGAGAAGGGAAGAGGTAAAGTAAAAAGTTCTTTTTTGTAGTAGGCATCTTTCTTTTCCTCTATTTTCTCCAGGAACCACTTTTCCCGTTTTCCCTACCTTTAATAAAAAATCGTCAAAAAATAAAGAGATGAGATGGCACAGCCTTAGCAGTAGCAGTAATAGCAGCAGCAAAAGTAAATACATAGTTTCTTTCTGCACTTAAGATTAAGTAACGTGCGGAGGAAGGAAACGAAACAGCAGCAGTGAAGGCATCCATCATTCACTTCACTTCAACTTCACCGTTATATTTTCTTCTGCTGCTTGTACTTAGCTATGTTCGCTCATGAATAAATATTGAGAAGCGAAGAAGAGAAAGAAACGAGAGCAAAGGAAAAGAAGATACTTTTTTTTCTGGATACAGCATAGCAGCACATTTCTTTCATCTAAAACGAAAGAGAGAAAGAGAGAAAAAAGGAAGCCTTTTGACTCGGCTGCCAATATTTTTCAATTTCCTTTTTAGTCCTTGTCATCATCAACATGATCATCTTCGGCTAAAAAGTAATAGGTATGGCATAGCAGCAGCAGCAGCAGCAGAGAAGATGAAATGCTTATTTGTTGGATGATGGCTTACAAAAAAGTATTCATTCTATTTTTTTCGTCGACATCGACATTTATTCCTTTTCACTACTTACTTTACTCCTCTCTATCCATCAATTTCCACTTCCTCTCCTCAACTACATTTTCCTTCTATGATGATGAAACTTATAAAAAGGTGTTTATAAAAAAGGAACGAGAAATGGAACTTTTACGAACAAAGGGTAAAGAGATGTTTTAGATAATGTTCGTTCATATCATCAATTTGTCTTTATCTTTAGAAAATGTTATGATTATTTATTATTATGACATGACAGTATAATAGCGTTCCTATTTATTAAGAATGTAATAATAAAAAAGGCTTTTATAAGGGACGCAGCTAATACAGAATTTAAAATTAAAATAAAATAAAAAATATACACAGTCAAGCAAAACTGTGGAGGAAGGTCATTTTTAAGGGAAAATTTTTTCATCCTTTACCTGAGTGAACGTCGTTCTATGCCTTCGTCTTGCAGGGGTAGGGCAAGTTGAGGATGTCGGTGTGTGGCTATGATTGGTTGTCCCTCCACTTCCCATAATCGAAGCTGCGCTGGAGTTATCCGGTTTCAGCTTTTTGAAAGCACCTTCTTGGCCTGTCATGTCAAAAGAAGAAAATTAACAGAGAAATTCAATCAATCAAGTAATTATAACAAGGTTGTTATTTTTGAAGTATTTACAAATACATCCGCATTTAGCCATTTTACTCATAATTGATCAAATCCTTTCCTTCTTTCAGCAACAACAACAATCAACAACAAACCCATGGATGGAGAAGACTTCTATCCAATACTAAAAATTCCAAAATTTGTACCTCTTCTTTCAGAACCTCATCGAAATGTTGAAGAGAAATTAAGTAACTCATTTAATTAGGACTAGACGTTTCATTTTACTGTTGTAGCTTTTCTTTTCCCTTTCTCTCTCTATCTCTAAATTTTCCCTGTTTATTTGTAAATTCTCCACTTTCTCCGCAAATGTTTCCTTCCTTCCTCTCACTATCATCATCATCAGCAGCAGCAGCAGCAGCAACTCAACAACTCAAGTCCAATCTTCAGGACTGTAAACTACAGTGTACAACTTAAATGAACCGAAATTAAATTGCCCGTTTTATTAATTACTTTGGAGCAAGCAATGCTTTAACTCAATCTGCCGTTTGCTAGCACTACTAATTAATGAAATTACCAAGCCATCCTGCTCCAACTCCTGCTGCTGCTGCTATACACTGCTGCTGCTGCACTGGTTTCACTATTCTATACACACTAAAACACAATGCAATTTTTCACTTGCTTTCCCTTCTTCCATTTTCCCTTACACTGAAGTCTAAAGGAGAGGAATGATGGAAAAGGACCACCACTTACTTTGGCTTCCGTACTGAAATGATGTTTACTGCTTCCTGTTATTCCTGTCAAGTGATTCGAGTGACTTGGCGCTATAGTACACTATCACCGTAATGAATGAAGATGATGCATGACGGCGTGATGCTTTCCTCTCTGAAAGGAAACCAATTAGGCAAGTCTAATTGGAATCATCATGGGTTTGAAAGAACGTTTTCGCAAATGAGTTTGTCATTACAAAAGAGACTGTTTAGAAAACACAGAAAACTCTTTCCAAACTTGTTTTTAAGACTGTACACAGAGAAAGCAATTGCAAAGCATTTCAGGCATTTGTATCACATACAGAGAGGTTTTTGCGCAATTAATAAAAAGATGCAAATAAGTGTGGATAAAGATGAGGTTAACAAATACTTTCTGATGTGTGGCGGTGGTGATGTGGTGACAAATATTGGCGTGCTTTAATTTAACTGGGGAAATTAAGTTAATTACTTTGTGGTTGTGTTGTGTGTGTGTGCAGAGCTGAGAGATTTTACAAATTTGGAAGTTCGAGAAGAATTGTTGTGTTGTTGTCGAAGAATGTTTATTGGCTAAAGTCTTGTTGGTAAACTGATGATGATGAAAGATGTGTTTGTCGGTTCGTTTGTCAGACACCACCACCACACCACTAACTCAGCGCAGCCTCATCTCGCGTCAACGTCTCCCGGTTTTGGTTAATGAAATGAGAATAATTTAATTTTACCATTAAACATTTATTGCGATTTTGGACGAGTTGCAAATTATTTGGGAAAGCATGCAACCAAATAAAAAATGTCTGCTTGACGGTTACAGTGCAGCAGCAGTGACTGATTGAGTAAAAAACTGAGAAACCATTCCTAAATGTGTACCATTTCGAGTATGCAGTATGCTCAAGGGGCATTCTGATATCAATTCACGGATTGGCAAACATTCAACAGAACCAATTACTTATTTTTCAATTTATATTCTAGTTTATTGTAGCGCGATCAATTTAACATTGCCGCTGTTACGCGAAAAGTGTTTTGATTTAGTTTTGTAATTTTACGAATGGAAGGGTTGACTTCTAACTTTTTTGTTATTTGTATTTAACTACTGTTTATTTTTGCATTCTGTTATTGAGACATTTTTTACTCATGCAAAAAAAATATTTAACTCCCGACTAAAGCAATGAGCCTAAAGTTCAACGAGCAATTACCTAGTACTTATTTGCATAATTTTTACATGTGCAAAATAACACAATCGTTGAAGAAATAGCTTTACTTATTAGTTTTTGTTGCATGATATTACTATGATGTATAATCAGCGAAATACCTTTGTTCTTTTTACAGATTTTCCAAAAACCGTACAAATTTATTTTTGTTTGCTTAAAGAAAGTAGATAAAGATCATAAAACCCAAAAGCACGTGCCTACAAAATATAATCCGGAAAGATATTGTCATTGTGATCATCATTATCATCACCACTTGCTCTATTGTTGTTAGTTGTTGCACTCTAAATAGACATATGCAGTAAAATAAAAAGCACTTGCTGAGCAAAAAAGTGATGAATGGATGCGTTGCTGTTGCTGCTAAATACATATTATGCATTGTTGACAGATGCCCATCCGTCATTCACAAAAGCAAAATTTGTCCCAGCAAGGATTAGCATAACAAAAGTACTTGAAGTGAATGAATGCATCCGCATCCACATCCCTTCGTCCGTCCGTCCCTTCTGCCTTGCTGCTGTGCCACACACAAAAAAGGAAAGAAAGGGAAATGTAGTTTTAGCTAGCAGTCCTAAGCTTAAGATGGGTCGAGCCCACCGCCAAACTACCACCACCGGGACCGGGACAAGCCTTTTGTTCATTTCCATGTTTAATTCATAATTGAAGGGGAGCTTTAAAGGATTCCTTTTCAGCCTTTTTTAAGAGCCCTCCCCTTGAATTTTTTAATGAATATTTTTAAAGTTTGCTTGAAAGAAACGAAGTTTTATTTGAATTGGATTTTGGATTTTTGACTGGTTCAAGAGAGGAATGCGGAATCAATGACCCTTAAAGCACTTTACTCACACTGTCACACTACTCTCTTCTTTGGGATCTACCAAGGTGCTCCTACAAGTACCCTTGAGCTAATTTACATGTCAATTTTTAAATTTTGGAAGCCCTCTTGACTTTAAAATGCAACTTTTTATTGTTATCGATTGATGTTAAAAAATGGAACATATTTTAAAGTATGACATGAAAAAGTTTGGTGATTAATTTAAAATTAAAAAATTTTACCAGAATGATCGGTCAGGGATCGATTAATCGCCGCCGGACCACCACCACCACCAACTACGGACGCAGCAGCTGACAGAGCTGCTTCACTCGAATGAATTCCGTAAAGGGATGAAAAGTCTTCACATTTAACAGATGTAGTGCCGCCACCACCGCCTCCACTCGTGCCATTCCCTCCCCCTCCACCACCACCACCACTTCCCCCTCCCCCCGAACTTCTTTTCAAATCCAGTCGATCATCAATGGCAGCTGATAGACGACTCTCGTCCATCATTTTATTTGCAAATGTTGATTGGCTCAACATCTTGCAGTAGTTTACCCGACTACTGTAGTCCAAATCCAGGGTGAATTCTGTCTCGTGTCCCGACGGATCACTTCTTTTGCTTAAAATTGATTTCGAACCAGCTGGCTTATTACCCTGCTGATGATGATGAAGATGATGGCGCTGTTGATGAGGTTGATGCTCACCTTCTTCTGTTCCGTCAAAGATTTTTCGAAATGGGGCGAGGAACTCGCTTAAGCTATTGTGAGTGGATAGCAGCGAAGCAATAGAGCCTTCCAAAGATGGGGGCGGTAGTGGTGGTGATGATGATACCAAGTTTGCGTTGGTCGTGGAGGAATCCACCGTTTCTTGTTTTCTTAACGTTGCTTCAACTGTCAATATTTATTGTGCGGTAAGAGAAGAGTTGCTAAATAAATGAGATATTATTACACGTCTCTTTCTCTTTCTTTCCCACTAATCGAATCTGAGAATGGCGGCACCGCCAAAAATAATCTTTTCATGAATGCACTTTAATTGACAGGATTAAATTAGGTAAATGCATTAATTTTTCCCGGAGAAAGAAAGAAACTCCAAAAACTAGATTAGGCTTTGTTACGTTACGGTACGGTTTCTTCTTATTCCCTCAACTTCACTTACGTTACGTTTCAAGAAACTGCCGTAGACAGACAGACACATTTGTCAAGTAAAACAAGCTCCCTTTTGTTCTCCTTAATATTATTAGCAAATGAAAAGGTTCTCCTCCTCCTTTCTTTCACTTTCTTCCTCCTACTTTCTCTCTTTCCTCTTCACAATTTGCAGATTTATTTCAATTCACATTCACACAGCTTTGCAGCCCTACCGGGTTAGTTTAGTTGTGCAGTCTTTACTTGATTAAGTAAAAAATAATAATGTTCTTGCTCTACTGATCCTAAGAAGTTGCGTTTATTCAAAACCAGCAATTTTTAATATGAATTGATGATTACGTAACGAAAACGTCCACAAAATTTTGTGTTTTATTCACCCATCAAATACTATATTTTATCGACCAAAAAGGTTTGCGTAACAGTAACAAACAGTGTCGCAAATTTCATACCATTTTCTTCATTTATTTCATTTTCCTTAACGAATTTAGTTAAACTGCCGCTTATTGTTATAGTAGTCCTTTTTTAAGAAGGAAATCTATCCACTTTCACTTGGTATACAAAACAAAAAGGTATTCTTCCTATTCACTCTGTCTGAACACAGATAGAGGGAGGATATAGAATAATAGAGTAAAATTAGTCAAGTTTATTAAATTTATTTTTCCTTTATGCTGCTTCTCTTCTTTCTGTTTCTTGTCCGTATATTTTATAAATATATAAAAGCCCACTACCCTCTTTTCTATTACAGTTTCTCCAAGTCCAAGTAATTTTTTTATTTGTTAAGAAAATGTAACCCAAAATTCAAGGTAAATTGATTAACTGAATTAAACCGTCTGTTTTGGTTCTATTGATGAAGTCCAAAGTTTGTTACAGTTTTGCTTTCTCTTTTGACACCACTTTTCACTTTTGAATAAAAAGCCAAATAGATTTTTAAATAATGTAATTCTTGTAATTAATGCAAATATTTAACACATCAGTACAGAAAACCAGCAGTTATTGGGAGACACACTTACGTAGTTTGTAGAACATGGATGAACTCTAATCTCATTTGATTTTGCAAACCAACTAAATAAATCAACTGCAGCACAAATTGTATAAAAACTAATGATCATTATTAGATAAAGTTGAGAGTTGAAGAAATTGCAGCGAGCGAGACACTCTTCACACACACATACACGTAGATTCTTTTATGCTCGAACGAAGGAATAAATGGAGAGAAAGCTAGAGCGAGAGAGGAAAGTGGTGAGACAAGATTTAATTTATCACATTTATTTTATATTTTTTCCTTAGAGGCTTTCTTCTCTTTTCCACTTCTTCTTTTTATTTACTCCCGTCTTTCTATATCAAAATGGAAGCTATATGCCTATCTGTTGCAGCAGCGTGTTTTGTTGAGTGAAAGCATTGGTTGGATACCATTGACACTAATAGAGGAAAGTCGACAAGTTTTTTATTCATTTAATTTCCAAAACTCAAACACACACACACACACACTCCTTCGCTTTATTTCACTCAAATTTAGTTGCTCGCGTGACATTGACTTAAATTCAAATTAGTTTAGATCTGTTTTCATCTTTGATCCATGGAAGAAAAAAAAATCTTTCGCTTGCACTCGTAGTCGTAATAAGTATCCCTATCGGTTCCCTTCCGCTTTTCTTGTCATTCTTCTTCCTTCTCCTCCTCCGTCTAATCTGATAATGATTCAATTTGTTATTAGCTTATCTTATCTCTCTCTCTCTCTAGAAAGTCAGCAGCTCAGCTCAAAGTTTACTTTTTATTATTCAATTCATCACAAAAGTAAATTTTTTCTCTGTTGGTATTCATGAGCGTGATTTATGTTAACGAATTTGTAACACCACCACCTTATTTTATTCAATCAAAGTGTGACCGTGCAAAAGAGGGAAAATTGCGTGAAAAAAATTTCCCTTTCTTTCTTTCTTTCTTTCTTTTTAAAAAATCCAGACCACGATGAACTGGATTAGACGAAATGGTATTGACTTTCTAGAAAAAAAGGCAGAGCAGCAGATATTTTTTTCTCCCTGCTTTTGTGTGTCTCTCTGTGTGTGTGACAAGTGATAACGAAAGGAAAGGTGACTAATGAAGTTAGTCTTTCAGATATACAGACTTTTTATATATGAAGAATAAATAGTAAAGGCTTGCTTTTGCTGCTGAGTGCTGATGCTCTTCCTTTCTTCTTCCCTTCCTTGTTCCCTGTGAGCGAGTGAAAGGAGAAGGAAAAATATTTCTCGGAGCTATGCTATGATGCGATGCTCAAGCAAGCGGTGGCGATGCGATGATGTTGTAAAAGTGAAGTGTATTCTAGAGCTGCGATGCAAGGAGTTTAACAAACGATGTGATGGAGATGATGATCATCATCACGATGACGAAGTAAGTGGAGGGAGACTCCAGCAGAATGGAAATAGGATGGGAGCTGGTTATAGTGCAGGCTTTTTTGTTGGTGGTGGTAGTGATTGTGCAGTCTGTGAAGGGAGAATCTCTTTCTAGCGAAATGTGATGATGATGATGTTGATTGGAAAGATATGTACTACTATTCTGTACTAGTGTTGTTCCTCCGTCTGATGATGATGATGATGATGATGATGATGACGACGACGAGGATAACTTTCCTTCTTTCTCTCTTTTCTTTTTTGGTTGGCTGCTTGGATACTTAGATATTTGCTTGGCTTGGAGATGGAACTTTGTAAGAGAAACTATAAAAGAAAAAAAAGAAGATGAAGGAATTGAGTGCGCAAAAGAAAAAAATGTTCTAGGAGAGAAAAAATATCTTTTTCCTCTCTTCGTTTCTTTTCTTTGACAATCACTCGCTCACTCACATATCTACAAGAAACGGTTTACTTACACTTACACTACTCTTTTCCCTTTCTTACGTCTACGTGGCTTTTTTCTCTTACTCACACAAACTCTCTCTCTCTCTCTCGCTTATCCCCAAAAACTGACTGGAAAGAAAAGTTTTACGTTGCAATGCAATACGATGGTCTTTCAAACAGGGTTTGCAGTTATGCTGTGTTGTTGAAATAAAAATAAATTTTCCTTGTAAAAATTACCAAGAAAAAATGTTGAGACATTTTTCGAAGCAATTGTGACAACTAACTAATTATACACCTGCATAAAAATTATTTTGTTTAGCTTGCATTGAAAATTTACACAATTCAAAAACATCTTACGCAAATAATGATGCAAAACATGGCATAGGAAACCGGATATTATTATGTTGAATTTTTGATAAGGCAATAACGTAAAACAATAAGTACGGTTTATAAATATTATACTGCATTATTGTGGAGCTTGTAATCATCAAGGGATGCTGATATTTCTGATACAATACAATAATACTTATAATATCAGTATAAATAGTAAATGTGAATGCGAATGGAGCGAGGTTTTCTTTTTTTCCAGCTTTCATGAACACCCTACTTTAGCCGCAGCAAGAGCAGCAGCAGCCTTTTATCGTTGGTGTTGCTGGAGCTGTTTAGCTGTTGACTTGCCTCCCTTTCATCCCGTCTTCCCTTGGCAAAGGACCAATCCTCTCTCGGGGTGAGCATCCCATCTCTACGGTAATCATCGTCAACTTTCTCCGCATTGGCTCCGACTTCCCTCTTCTCTTTTCCTCACTCTACTACTGCTCTGCTTCAGCTTTAGCTTCACAACACAACACAACCAAAACATCGCTTTGCTATCGCTCCTGTTGTGTGCCCATACCAAGTAAAAGACTTGAAATATTTCTCAACTGTTTGTTTTCGTGTTGTTAGGTTAGTGCATTTTCTTCCTTTCCTTTACTCTCCGTTACTGATGTCAGTGCAGTAATAGAAGTCAGCAGGCTCATTTCTTTGAATCTTCATTATTTCTACCCATCTACTAATTTTGTTGCAGTTAGTTCATGCTCGCTTAAGAAATTATTTGTATTAACAAATTTGATTAGATGTTAGAACTGAGAATCAAATTAGTTAGCAAAACCAATAATTGCATAATTTTTTATTTGCCACAAAACAAAATAATTATTTATTAATTTAAAACTTTGCTTATATTTACAATTTACATATTTATCAAATTATGATACTTAAATGTTACACAATTACATAATAAATATAAATGGCCCACTAAACAGTGTGCAAAAAGCCAAGTTTGAACCTTTTCAGTTTATATAATCTTTACAAAAATGTTTTAGTATGACTAACGACGAATCAAAGAATAACGTAAATATTTTCTTCTTCTATGCATGCATGCATATAAATATAATCATTATTATATAAGTATATAGTAATAATAATATGTATGTTGTATCTTAGAACGGTGAATTTCAAATTCGTAAAATGATATGCAGATCTGATTAGTCTTTAAAATGCCTTCATCTTTATAATATCCATCTTTTCCGAGTTTTTTTTAGCTTTCTTGTCTTTCTTTCCTTCCTATTTATTTAATTATTTATTGTGGAATGGATGATGGAGAGATGACAATGATGATATGATATGATATGATGATGAAAGGCTCTACCGTACTGTGAGTGATGTTCTTTATCCTTTTACTTATTGTGCGTAATGCATACAAAGAGCACACACACACAGAGAGAGAGAGAGAGAAATGTAGAGTTATATAATATCATAAAAAGTAATATTACTTGCTCTTGCTTGTTCTAGCTAATAAACA
>JAHZNJ010001164.1:0-15995 GCA_027744475.1 Lepidocyrtus cf. sotoi NNG-2020 | reverse complement strand
TTCAAATTTACTGCGTGCTACGTAAATATATTTACCATTTTCTTGATTGTGATTATTACCAACTATTATTACAAAACTCAATTAGATTAATGAGAAGAAGCTGTAAATTGGCATTCTATTACTAATAAATTCCCGCGCCATACTTCCATCATACTAATATAAAGTAAAGTAATATAAAATAACGGGAGAATCTCCTAATTTGTAATTTATTGTAAACGAGAATGAATGCGAAGCCTGCTGTGATTTTCTTCAATGGTTTTGACAAGTTTCAAATTACGTACGTTACGTTCCTCGTTTTTTTCCTTCTTATTTTTCTCTTCCTTGGAAAAATATGTTAACAATATTTACACTACTAAAAATCTGGCAAAATGGGATACAGACTTCAGTAACATGAAGACTTTGTTTATTGTTATGTATCGTTCTTTCCTTCCTTCCTTCGTTTCATTCCTTCTCCTCTCCTCTCCTTCAGTTTATTCATTTCCAGCTGAAATTTAGTTTTCCCAGAAAAGGTTATTTCTTAAGTGAAATATGTTATTTTGAAGAAAGTGAAAGAAAGAGAAGAAGCAAATAGAAACTTTCTAAAGCTCTGGAGAGAGAGAAGCAGCAGCAGCAGCAGCGGAGAAGAAAAAGAAAGTGTGTTGATAGGTTTTCTCCTGCTTCTCTTCTATTTCAATTCAATTCTCAACTTTTCTTTTCTTCCATCTCTTTTCCTAGAATAACGTAGCGTAGTAGTTCAGTTCAGTACAGTTCAGCACAACTCTAAAATTACTTATTATTATTATGAAGAAATTTACAAGAAATGGAAAATATTATAACGGTTATTATCTCGATAACTGATTATGGCTGTTTTCCTTTCTTACTGTTCTACTACAGAGCTTCTGTGTTCCTGTTCCTGTTACTTTTCTTTATTCTGTTGCTCTCTTTCTTCTTTCTTCTCTCTTTCACTCTCACCACTTTACTCACTACGGCTTCCATATATCTATGATGCTCGTAATGGAAAGTGGCCTGTGTAATCTGTAGCTCATAAATAGTTTCTCCATTAACAAAATATCTAAACTTATTTTCACTCTGGAGTGTAGGGCTCCTTCCAAATAATATCAACAGCAGCAACAGCAGTAGCAACAAAAAAGCAAGCAAGCAGGCAATATAATCTTTACAGCTCTCTACCACCGCTCCACTCCAATCTTCCCTTTTTAGTTCTTTACTTCCTTCCTTCCTTTCATCTCCTTTCTCTTCTCTCAAAAAGTTTTTTTTGCTTTCGTCCTTCAAACAAAAAATGGTTTATTAAGAATTTATCAGGAAGAAAATAGAAACTCGTGTCTACTCATTCGTCAGCTTCAGCATCACATCCTTCTTTCTAGAAAGTTTATGAGTTGGAAGTTGGAACAGAGCAGGGCAAGCTTAAATTTTTTCTTCTATTCTTCCTTATTTATAATATTGGCTATTCAATTCAAGACAAAAATTGATTCAAAAATCTATTTTTAAGTCTGCCAAACGAAACAAAGAATAGTAGACACAGGTTCTTTTATTGTTGGAGAAGAAAAAGTAAAAATGGAGAAACTAATCTTTTAACATGGGTTTTCTCTCTGCTCTTTTCCTTTTCCGTTTTATTTCCACCACTACCACTACTGTACTGCAAGGCTACTTCTATTTTAGGGTAGGAATAAGAGTGGAGTGAATTATTAAGAGAATTTTTGCAAGGGAAGGGACGGAAAGTCATTTCATTTTCTCTCTTCTCTTTTCCTTTTCCGTTTTATTTCCACCACTACCACTACTGTACTGCAAGGTTACTTCTATTTTAGGGTAGGAATAAGAGTGGAGTAAATTATTAAGAGAATTTTTGCAAGGGAAGGGACGGAAAGTCATTTCGTTGTAAAAGGGAAGTAAAAGTTTTAGTTTTGTTTTGGGTTAGTGGGCTCACTGCAGTTTTAGCATTAATAATGAAGTGGAATTGAAATGGACTGGACCAGAAGCAGCAGAGAGCAGAGTAGGACTACGCTAGGCCAAATACTTAGGCAAATAGGAGAGCAGTAGCAAACCAAGCCCTTTTTCCAATTCCTTCTTCTGCTCCTTTTCTTTTCTCATGCCGGATCTTATTTTTTCAGCAAAAAATCTTATTTATTCTGATTCAAATCAGTAGAGTTTAAAAGAGAAAAAAGTTTTTGGCAGAGTGGAACAGGAGAAAGTAGAATGACTAAGGAGCAATATAAAAGCAGCAGCTGACACAGTATTAAAAATATTTTGAACAGGAAAACGAACAACGCAAAACATTTTCATTTTTTAAAAAAATGGTTGGCCTGAATTTAGATCTTAATACGAGCTCGAGACGTTATGCAGCCATGCATAACTTTAAGAACCAAAATATTATACACAAACTGACGTTAATACGTCATGTTCAATTCAAATATTGATCTGCCCAGACGAAGCCCAGGGCCGAGAAGAGGTACGGTACTCGCTTCTCATCTAAACTAAACAAAATTTGCTTGAAATATTTAAAAAATATATTTCTGAGTTTTTTTATCTTAATCTGATCTAAGCTTTAAGCATACCGTCCGCGTCCTTTTCTATCCTCCCGCAGTGGATAGTCACTGGTGGTAAGCAACCACACGAGCAAATGGTCAAATAATATGATGAAAAATTCCTAATTTTTTCAAATGGGGTAAGTAATGGCTAAGCTTAGCCCTTAAGCTCCAGCGCGTTATTTGTAAAGACGTGTGTGGTAGCCTTAATTTATCAAACTCACATGCTGAGCCAACAACACTACCTATTTTTAACAATGAGCCAGCAAAACTAGCAAAAGAACAAAGCCTTTTTTTTATAAAATAAAAGAATGAAACGTAACCAAACACACAAAAACAGTAGCCTTCTCCATTGCTTTCGAAATACCGACCAAAGTTCTACAGTGATTGAGCCACCGACATCAACATAATTTCATTTATTTATACCTGGGCCCAAACTCATCATCATCAGTCTCTCAGGCAGCAATTCTGCCTTTATTACCATTACCATTTGTGTGGGATGAGAATGTAAGCATTGTTAACATATTTTTGAGTAAATAAGATTCTCATTTTAGAAAAACAAAGTATCATTCTTCTAATAAAACACAGCTTGGTACTAATTTTCCATTAAAGAAAAACAAATTTCTTTTTCTAGTTTCATTTAAGATGTAAATTTGTACAACAAGGTAAAAGAAGTATGGACAAAATTGCGTTATTACTACTTTCGAATCATTGTCCACATACAGTGAATTGTAATATTGTTTGGAAGTGATGTGAAATGGCTACTGTTGTTGATTTTCAATTGTTTTAAATTGTTTGGCCCTTCTTGTTTTCACTTTTTGTTTGGCTTTATGCCTTTATGCCTCCTCTATACGTGAATAATAATGATAATGACGGAGATAAAGATCATCATCATCACTGTGCGTGGATTGTTGTTTGCTTCTTTCTTTGTTAAATTGTTTCTGAGGAGCATTAATATTTTTTACTAGTATACGTTTCCCTCTTTTGCCATGAATTATTGCCGGAGTGGGCTATTAGCTGACCTTTTTTCACGGAAGCTGACAAGTTGTTTGCTTCCGTGCAGCAGGAGAGTGGTAAAAAGAGAGGAATGGTAGAGTAGAAGCGAGCCAGTCATTTATCCTTTTCTTCTTGTTCTTCTGTTGACTTGCACTTTTATACCTTTGCTTAACCTTTTCCTATCCACACACAAACCACACCACTACTACCGGTTTCAAACTCACATTAGTTCAGATAAGGTAAAGAAGAAGATTGAAAATTGAAATGTGTGAGACAGTGAAGTAGTGTGTGGGTTGGGAAGATAAGAAAAGAAGTGAAGAGGGATTCATTCTCCTTCTGCTGCTTCTTTCCGTGTGCTTCATCGTTTACTTTACTGTTTACATTCTCTTTTAATATTAATGACGATCCTCTGGAAGGATAAAGGAGCGAACTACAAACAATAATGCTTGTTCATCGTTCACTGCTCGCTTCTTTCCTCACACAGGAAAAATCCTATTGTGATGCAGATTCTCAAAGATGATTTAAAAAAGTAACGTAAGGAAAGATTAAAGATCACAGTCTTTTCTTTCATCTCTTCTTCTTCAGGAGCTTCTTTTATTTGTATGGAAATGAAATGGAAATTGAAACATGTTTTTAAAGTAATTTTTAACAGGTGATGTGATGTAATACAAGTAGCAAAAGAGGTAAAGTGTTTTCTTAAGAAGACTTCAGACTTCTGTAAAAAAAAGTGGAGAAGAGGAGATGAATGTAATGATGATTGAATCGCCAAGGAAAGGGTTAAAGAAGAGGAAGAAGAATGGAGATGGGATTGATGCTCTTTTCTGCTTTATTGCACCTCAACTCATTTTTCTTCTCTCCATTCTACTTCGTTTCGTTTGTTGTTCATTCATTTTAATTCTTTATACAATTCGTCTGCTTTTTTAAAATAATAATTCCATTCATTTGTAAGCTTGAAAGCATGCGCAGAGAGTAAAAGAGGAAATAAATGGCTTTTGTTTTTAATTTGAAAGAGTAAAAATGGGTTTTTCTATGAACTACTTGTATGTGTACATCGTATTGTGCTGGAGGAGGAGAATTCCATTTTTTAAATCCATTTCGGCTCTTTTACATTTGATAAATTACCGCTGATAAGGGATGACAGGTGAGATGACTTTCGTTGTGAGAATGTAAATAGTTTTCAAAAGATTTTTTAATGTCAAGTCAGGAAGCAAGGAAAGAAGTAAAAGAATTTATTACTGGAATGTGTTTATAGACAAGAAAAAAGTGCTTCTTCAAAGGTATTCACAATTGACTACATATTTTGGCCATGTTGAGGTTTTTGAAAATACAACCCTTTACAATTCAAAATTCTTCTTCAATTTTTTAATTGGAATGACTTGGCGGAATAGCAATTAGTAAAAATAATTTTTATTTTTATAGAAAGGCGGCATCACCATCACATTAATGGGTAGGCAGAGGGAGGGAGGGCTACTGGGTGGCTTGAAGATACTACTTGCTCACTTGCTCCCATGTCATGTTTATTTCTCATTAAAATCAACATTCAAATAACAAAAGATAAAAGCAATTAAGGACTGATTTATGACTTCAACTAATTGAAATAAATGGAAAATATTTTGGGTGTTGTGTTAGTGCTTGTGATGATGATAATGACTTGACTGGACATGCATATATGCATCAGAGCAAAGAGCTTCTTATGTTATAAATGAAATGAAATATAGTACTTACAGTAAAAATTTTAAAAATCTATTCACATTCCACAATTCTAGATAAAATTCCATCCGAAATGTTGAACATGCTCTCGTTTCTAACTCTTTTGATTAATCAATGCATTATTGTCTTTATCATTTTTATAAATATGGAACGTGAGAGAGTTGCTTGTCGCTTTAACTGACCTTCAATCTCATTTGGTTATGAAATGGCTTTCCATTACATCCTCCTCACAGGAAGCGAGGAAAGCGAAAAAATCGTCCTTTCTTGTCTCTTTTGTATTCTTCCTCGGTTTCCGTTTATTCAGCCATCTCCGTTTTTTACAGTAAAGATATATCATTTGGGTCATGGCCATGGCCATGCATAATAAAACTGACTATACAGTACATTTTTTTTCTTTTAAAAAATAATTCTGCACCGGAATTAATTAATTCTTTGAGAAGAAGCACAAGTGGCAAAAAACACACATTCCATTTGAAGTGAGGAAGTGAAGAGTGACAAAATGAAAATGAAGAGGCTTCTTCTTTCTTTTTTTATTTTCTCGCGAGACGTTTGCGTTTCCTTTCTTAAAAAATTTGTAATTAAAAATGAAGACAGGAAAAGGAAGGAAAACGAGAGACTCCTCTCATCGTTTCAATGATGTCCTCCTTTTTGCCATTCCGTCATGCATCATATCATCGTCAACGTCCTTTAAAGCGAAATCATTTGCATTTTTTGCTTGCGAAAAGAAGAAAATGCATAAATGAATGAATAGCTAAAAAGCTTTTTTCATAAAAGCTTGGAACAAACAAGCGGAACTCTTTTATGCAAAATATATCGACGTTTTCTTTTCCTCTTTGAGATAAAACGAGAAACGGCAAACGGCAAAGAAAATGTCGAACAGTGAAAAAGAAGGAAAATCAAAAGGGTTTTGTTCGTGTTCATGATATGATATGATATGATGTTGCGCTGTTGATATTTTTCCATTGTTTTATTATGGTCTATACCATTGCATTGCGCATATTTGGCGTGTTGTTCTACTCTTTATGCAAATTAACGAGCAGCAGTAGCGAAGTGGAAAAAGTGGAAAACTACGGCTATTACAGCGAATAAACGCAAAGCGCGCACTTTTTCAAATATTATGTTTTGATTGTGTAAAGCTGTTGAGCTGCTTTTACGCTGTAGACTGACCGTGTAGAGAAAAAAGCATTTCTAGGCAAATGCAAATATGAAATATAAAAAGGCATGAAATGAAAATGAATGAGTGAATTTTTTCATTCTCTCATCATTTCATTCCCTAAAAACAAAAGAGCATCAGCAGGAAAATCTACATTTATAGGAAAATTTGCAAAGAACAGAAAACAATATGAGAAGTTCTCTTCTTTCCTTCCTCAGTCTCCAGTTTTTAGTGAATACCAAATATCGTTACGTAACCCACCAACGTAAACGTGTCTGTGTGGTAGTGGCTCTTTTTGGCATGATTTGGTTTAAGTTTAAGCCTTGGAGAGAAAACAAAATCTCTAGAATAAGTGCAGGCACAGCATAACAATGAAAAGCTGTGACCAGACAAGTGTTTTACAATGGGAAAAGGTGTCCGGGGTATAATTTATATTCTGTGATTTTCACTCAAACTCTCCTAAAAAATTCCTTTCTCTATCTCTTTATATCTAACCTGGATACACTACTACTCTGCTGCTAGAGCTCTGATAGAAACAGTGAGAGTGAAGACTATTTAGGATCTCAATCTCATATAGTGGAACAAAATATTCCCCATGTTTTGTCCATCCATCCAGTTTTATATAATCTTATCAGAAATGATGGCGGTTTGCTGGCTCTTGCTCGTCTCTATTTGGTAAGTGACGAGTGCATTTTTTGTTTTTATTTTCTCCTAAACACTCACTACTACTTCCTCCACTCACTAGTCACTATAATATTTCTTTTATATCCCCATAATAAAAAAATCTAAGTAAGTTTAGAAGGCGACAGACAGACCTGTTGTAACTTTAACTTCCTTTTTTTAACTTACTTCCAGTTTTTTTATCAAGGCAAAGCTAAACCAGCTGAGCTCTCTCTAAAACTCTCTCTAGCTTTGCTGAGAGTCTTTTTTTATGTAGAATATATTTTTTGCTAGGAGAATACCTATTTCCAATTCACTTCCAGTTTTTCCAACAGCTTTTTATTTTCAGGGTCTTTTCGGTTTGCTGTTGCTGGAAAATCTCTCTCTTTAGCTTGGAAGTTTTCCTCCTCGTTCCTTCCTTCCTGGCTAAATTTAGTACGCTCATTACTATGCAACTTGTGCGTTTCTCTGGTCGTGGCAAAAGACTACCTACTCTACTTAAGTTAGGTTCTTTCGTCTATCTCTCCATTCACTTTTAAAAGGAAGTAGGCAGCTTATCCACATATGCTCTCGGCTCTTAAAATGCAGAAGGGAATGAGCAAGAGAAACTAAAGAGAACAACATTGTTCGTTTCGTAGTAGTAGACTAGGAAGTAAGTATAGCTCGAATGCCAAATGGAAATTAAGCGGTTCCAGCTGGAAAAGACTAAAGAAATAAAAATCCCTGCCTGACTTCCAGTTTTTTTTTGGAACAGCAAATCGAGAGCAGCGGTGGTGCTGCTGGTATCAGTGGCAGAAAGAGAAGAAAAAACAACCACCGAATGCTCTTTTGTTCATCTGTTTAGATAGGCATGATTTTGATCTGGTCTGGTGGACCTAATAAAAATTTTTGCTTCGGATTGCGATTTGCGATTGCTGCTGCTCTGCTTGGTTTTGACTTTTTGTAAGAGGAAAGAAAGGGACACTTGCCATGCCTTGGAAGGTTTTTCAACAATGCGCATATTTCTTAGGTTTTACGAACACCCTATTGATAGTAAAGATAGTGAGGGACTGCCTCCCTGTAACAGCAGAAGCACAACGCAACGGCTGTGGTAAAAGATGAGGAAATACGATGCGACATACGAGCAAGTAGAGAAAGCTGACTTCGAGTAAAAGAAGGCTAAGATAATATATTTTTTAAAGAAAATAAAAACGGTGGACTATCTTTTTATTGCTCGGTGCTGTTGCGGTACGGTGGTGGCGATGGCGTTGCTGACACCCGTTCCACTATGTAATCTTTTCACACATACAAAATATTTAAGGACTAGTTGCTTTCTTCCGTGTCATCTTTTTATCTTTTTACTGAATTCTTTTCTATCTCTGTGGAGCGAGAGGAGAAAATGGTCGCAGAGTCGTAGTAATATTTCACACCCCATAAAGTTCAAAGTTAGGGATCAAAAGCTAATAATTTTAGGCATTCCTTAGCGATAAAAAAAGTTTCCGGGGTTTTTGTCCATGCTTGCGTGAATAATCTTGTATAACTAAAAAAATGTCGTGGAAGAAGAGAGAAAATAAGACCGAGGCATCACTGGCATGTGTTGTTTATGCGGTTTTTTTTATCTTGTATGTTTTGCTATCATTCTGCCGCTGGACAAACATTATTTTTCTCCAAGTGAATAAAAAATAGGCACTACACGAGCCAAACCAGAAGCTAAACAGCAAACGAAAAAGGTTGAAAGCGACTTGCATGCATGAGTACTATGACCAGCAATAAAAAAGGAAAGTTGGAAAGTTACTTTTTTTATGGAGGGACATGACATGCAACACGACATTTTTCAACAGGGGAAAAAATAACTTTTTGAAGTGTACTGGCGCATGGAATGATCCTCCAGTAAAACAAATCGTGCTGCTGCTATGCTGGAAGGGTAAAAAACTTGTTGAAATTTTGAAAAAGGGCACTGCACTGAAGTTTTGGCATAACATGTAAAAGAAGAGAGCATCTAACAGCAGCGGATGCATCAGACAGACAGACAGACAGAAACACATTAAAAATATATAAATTGGGATAAAGTTTTGGAAATAAACTGCGAAGAAGGATGAAACATTATTTAGGCTTAAGGAAACTCCTAAAAGTCATCTTAAAACTACTAAAATCTAATAAAGAGGGATATATACTTGAAGCCAGAGAAGAAGAGTTCCAGTAACATTACTTATTACGTAATTACCTGGAAAGAATACAAAACTCATATAGTGAAACATAAGACCATAATAACAACAGCAATAATGGCAATAATATAGCAGCTTTCTTAGCCATTTTGCCCTATTTATGTCGTCCTTATGGCTGTCATTAGTAAGAAAATTCCTCGACTTGGATTGATTACCCAACATTTTTATGACCTTTTATTCTTCTGGTGGAGGAATGAAACGAATTACTACAACTACTTCAGCGAAGAAGGAGACAAGACAAAGTTGAATGAGGAGGAGGAAAGGAAAAGAAAAAGAAGCTCTACTCCACTTTCATTCCTATATCCTTATAGCCATTTGCCATTAACGTCTTGCTTAAAATTAGAGACGGAAAAGTTGGTTTTGTTGGCTTAAGTTAAGTAAGCGGAGCGAGTGAGAAATGAGATGAAAATGTGTTTTTGTTGTTTGTTCTTCTTAAAACTGAAGTGAGTGAGAGAGAACGAGTGAGCTTCTTCTTGGTTAATTTTCAGCATCGCGTTGCCTATATCTTCTGTTGTGTTCCTTATACAAAACTAACAAGGCAGGTGCCTCATTCATTTTATCTGACAGTTTTCCTTACACAAAAGACAAGTAAAAATATTATTTTACTTCTCTCTCGCAAACCAAAAACCAAAACTCCTTCGTTCAAAGCTATTTTCAGTATTTCTTCCTCTCTCGCTCCTTATCCTTCTGTTTCTTAGCTAAAAACCAACCAACAACCAACAAAGCTTTATTTCCATATTATCTTTATTACTGTGTCTTCTCACTTCTCCGGTTCTCTGTTCTATTTCCATTTCATTTCAATAAAACCAGCAGCATTAGCAGCTCCAGTAAAAGTGTTGAAGTTGATGTTTAGGTAAAGTTTGGTTTTCCGGGGCCCTGCTTCTACTTCATCGTTTTCTTCCTCCTCATATAAAAGCGTATTCTTTTCAGTTGAGGTTAGTGAGGATGATTTAATGATGCATATCAGCGTGAACATGAAAGGTTGTTGAATGGAATGGATGAGGAATGTGGCTGATATGAGGAAGAAGAAAGTTATAGAGCGTATAATATCTGTATACATAGGTATTGGTATATACCAAATGTTCTAAATTTAATATTATGCTCTTCTAGAGATTTTACGAATAAGAAATGTTGAGAATGGAATGAAAAGTAGAAGAACAAGAAGAAGAAGGAATGTGATAATTCTCTAAAGTAAAGTCTCATGTGCTTTACGAGTCGTTAAAGAATAACCTTGACTCTCTGGATCTGGATGTTTTAATGACGTACATAATTGTAAAAGTAAAAGTAGGTAAAATGTCCTTTTTTGCCCTTGTCATTAATAAAAGAACAGCTGATTCAATTCGATTTTTTGAGTTCCCTTATGGATTCTACTTTCCCGTAGTAAGTCGTCGTCTTTCTGGATAGACGTGCATTTGCAATCTGGAGTTTTAATCCGATTGGGATTGATTGTGATGGGATATTATATTCTGTATGAAGACAAGGTAAATCGAACCGAATTCAATTGTACAAAAGCTTATAAAAGGAAAAAGGAAAAGATTCTTTTTTGTACAACGTATCCTTCTCTTTTAGCAAAGGAAAGGATAGTTTTTTTATTAAATTTTTCTCGAAAGTCCACTTGTCCAGGGAAAGCAAGTAAGTAAAATAAGATTTCAACAGGATTTACAAGAAATACTAAATGCAGAGGAAGTATATCTACTGTAGTAAGTATGGAGAGAAGGAAGAGATGAAATGACCTGAAAAAAACTTTACCGAGTGGGAGAAGTGGATTGATGAGGTTGTAGGGAGAAAGAGGAGGAGGAATGGAGGAGTAATTTAATTTATCCACATGGGAAAAAAGCTGATGCCATTGCCATGAGACAACCACCTCCACCACCACATCGCTTCTTGCCTGCCCGTTTATCCTTCCTGTTTTTTTGCGGTAGCGATTTTTGCTTTTTGTAAGCTTTTTCTTAAACCAAGTCACAAAGTCAAAAGGAGGGAAAGTGAATTGATCTGTTGAGTTTCGTACAAAAAAATATCGCAAAAATTGTAAGCTTAAACCTAAGTGAAAACATGGAAGGGAGGGAACTAGCGGGGAATGCAGACCGCTGTGCTGCTTGCTACTGATTTTTTGCTTTCCCATCGTATTCCGTTTTTTGTTTCAGTTTCTCGTTTGGTTGGTGGGTTTGGGTTGAATGAAAATGGTGGTGGTGTGGTATCAGTGGCGGTTTCTTAAAAAGAAAAAAATGCATCAAAGCTTTACTTTTTTTCTTTTAACGTTTTTTTTTTGGTAGAAGATATCTCCAACAGCGTTTTTTGTTCTATTCATTTGACAAATTATTTTTATGGTGGAAGGAAGAAGGAAGGTGCAGCATGTCCTTTCCCATTAATTTCTCCAAGATGGAAAGTGTCAAGGAAGAAGGATATTCCCAAGAGAGGTATTCATGTTGTTGGAGGAGTTCCCTCGTTGCGGCTGCTCTTGGAAAGAAAAAAACGCTCTTTTTCTTTCCTCTCGTCCCTCTCCTCTGTTGCTGCTACTATAATAAAAATGTAACTAAAGCTTAACTTTTACCCATTTACGTTTTTTCCAGAAGACTTCGTTTTTTTCCTCTCCAACAAATTTTATCTACTCCACTCCAGATCCAGCTTTACTACATCACTGTACCAGTAGCAGGACTTCTCCCGTTACATGTGGTTTGGCTTGGTTTCTGCTGTTTACCCAGCCAGTGACAGTCTGTCCAACCGTTACATCTGGAATTACAAATACACGACACTCTACTCTGTTCTCATCGAGAAACACCAGCAAAAACTGCTTTTTTACTCTTAAGCATTTCCTTCCTCTGCACTTTACTTTATGTCTTACGTCATTACATGGGAAAATGGAGATATGTGGAGTGTGGCGGTAGTATAGTTGCTTTGTCTTTGTATTTTGACGATGAAAGCGCAAATAATGAAAACACGAAGGGATATGGTGCATAACTAAAAACTATAATGACATAAAATAGCTTGGACTAGAGTAGGTAGCTTATCTTTGTCATCCATTCCGTTCCGTCTTTCCGTAATAAAAATCTACTTTTCCACAGTCCATCTATTTTTTCCTTCCTGGCTCTGTTTGCTTCCACCTTCCTCCCATTTTCTTTTTAATCTAGTGACAAGGACAAGTTAAACCTTAGTTTCAATGCACTTTCTTTTTCTTGATTCTTCTCTCTCTCCGTCTCTCTTTATTTTCCCGGCTTGTTTCATTATTAAATTACTTTTTCTTGAGAAATTGCCAGTAAAAGCGTTGCCTGTACTGTTTGTCCCATGTTTATTCATTTATTCACCATTTTCTTCACTCTCCCTTTCTCTCTTGTTAATAACCCTTATTAATTCTGCTAGGCCGCCTCCGTGACTCTGCTGTTTGGCTTTATCTTTTCCTTCCTGTGCTCTCCTAGGGCTTGCTGAAGGAGACAAGAAAGGATAAAAATAAGTAAACATTGAACTTTCACACTTTTCTCCTTTGTTTTATGTTTTAATTAATAAAAGCTTCCTCTACTACTCTTTTGTAATTCTGTTTGGGTTTAAGAGGCAGTAGTGTGAATAGGGAGCCTTGCTGGAAATTTTGTAGGGCGGTGGGTGGTCCTCTTAATAAAAAACCGTTATTAAGAAAACAACGCAGATACCTAATTTTCTTTCAAAGCCTTTCTTCATCATTTAGGTTGATTCTCTGCGTTTTTACATTCATGGCAATTGTTTTTGTGATAAGATGTGCATGGCAAATGACAGAACATCACATTAATGAGATTTAAAGGTCGTTTTGTCATTTGTCCGTGTAATCATGTTTGTTGGAAGATTCTGTAATTTTGTACGGGAAATTATTTTACTGTTCAAATAAAATTATTTACTTCTGCTTGTAAGAACTTTTAAACCAAAAAAACGTTGATTTACCACTTCCTCCGCTTAATTTTCGTCATTGGAAATCGACAAATGACCTCATTACTCTGGATCTAGCCGCTAATAAATAATGGAGTTGAGGCGGAGATGGAGATAAAAGTGACCGTTATTCCTAAAATGAAAATAATGTAGCGTCCTATTAATGTTAGATTGTGTAAAGATGGTATAATGGATAATTCATGGCTTAATTGAAGAAAGCGTCCTTGAGAAAAAGAGGTAAATGGATGCTTTATGGTTTGGTTGTAGTTGGAAGTTAAGTTGTGGTAAATGGACTTTGTTTTACGTACATGTTTGTTTCTGTTAGTTCATCTGGAGAGAAAAAAGACAGACCATTTAATCTTTTAATCGGATCGTTTATTATCTCTAGAATAAAAGAAGGTGAACATAAGTGTGCACTTTACCAACCTAAATTAAAAAATTATATGCGGGCGGAAGAAAGCAAAGAATAATGATGAAGTTTAATTAAGATGGAAAAGGCAGCGTTCCACTTGCAGGGCTTATGTTATTTGTGTGGGTGGATTCATGGATTCGGGTTAAATATAGAAGGTGTATAGGTAGCCAACAACAATGTCATGGTTTTGGATTTGGATAGAATAAGACAGCGGATAATTCTGAGAATTGATAGGCGATGAAGTTGTGTGGTTTCTGTCATCTGTTTGCAGAATTAGTAGAAGGAAAATATTTGTGTTATTATTTTTATAAGTTGGTGACAGGCGTAACCTCGAACATTTTTTGCAGACATATGTTGGCAGATAACCCATTTTTTTTATTCCTCCGCTTCGTCGATCACATTGCGTTGCATGTCAGATTCAGATAAAATCGCTGTTGAGATAGTGTGTCGCAGCAGAACCTACAACGGTTGTTATCGATTTTTCATTTAATGAATGAATTACTTCAAGTGGTCTGTAGGCTGTAGTCTACGAATCTACATCTGCACACGTCCTCGTTAGTTTTTTTTTATTATTTTATTCTCATTAAAATTAATTGTTACAAAAACGTAAACATAATTGTTGCTCCCGGGTGATGATAATGACAGCTGACAACATGCGAGAGAGAGTTTTCTTAGAACAACTTAATTTAAACGTCTTTTTTAAAACAGCATGTTTATTATTTAATTAATTGAGCAATTAATTAGCTTGTATTGAGTTTCATTCTCATCGATATTTAGTTTTTTGCTCAATCTAATCAAGTAAAAAACCAAATTTGGAGAATAAATAATAAAAACTTTCGTTTTCAGTTTTCCAGTAAGATAAACATTCAATAGGTATATATATTTCACCGGAAATGTTTTTATAATATTTCTTCCCTATTATTATTCATGGACGCTCTAATTGTTTCAGCCTCGATGCTATTTCTCTGCTCATTCCTGGGAATAAAAAGATGGCTTTTAAAATGAAATGGAAATCAAGTCAAGTAGCAATGCATGAACGCACAATGAATAAAGTAGGACTATTGCTGAATATAAGCTGCGTAGCCTTCAGTATATGTGTACTTATAAGAACCAACATGAACAAGAGCAGTTAGGAACCCGGAAATCGCACGAGTGGAAAATTATAATGAATTTCTATCCATTTATTTTTTGCTCATATTTATTTTTACTTTAATATAAATTTAATGGACTTACACGTGAGAAATTCGGCNATTATAATGAATTTCTATCCATTTATTTTTTGCTCATATTTACTTTTACTTTAATATAAATTTAATGGACTTACACGTGAGAAATTCGGCATTGACGTTGTTTTAAATTTTCATGATCAAACAGAATAAAATTCTGCGTAGTATAGGTATTTTTGCTGTGGCCGACATTCATTTAACAATGCTCATTTTAATCTAGGAAAAGAAAGCGTTCTCGTTTTTATGTAGGCAAAGCAAAGGCAACTGCGTATTTCATTTCCTCTACGTTCCAGATTCCAGATTCCAGACAAAAATACAAACAGAAATTGTAGTGAGGTGTGCATTTAATTTCAACGTTCAACAACTTTTGAAATAAATTCCAACAAAATCTAAAATCGTGTGATGCTGAGACGAGTATTAATGGAATTTAATTGTCAAAAGTGTTGACGAGGATAAAGTCCATACCTTAGCATAAGAATGTATGTGTCCTACTTTTCTCTTTGACATGGTATCTTCGTTTTATCGAGAATAGCTCATACGATCGAATTAAACAGATCATACTATACTTTATGATGATGTTTAGAGCAATCACATGAAGGAAAGGCCTTCAAAATGATGAAGCACAAAACGTTAGGAGAGCAACCTTAGCGTTATTTCTAGTTGAACCTTTCTCTACCTCAATCAAATAATTGCGTTTTAAGTTCCAGTCCAGTCTAATTTCATCAATTCATTGTAGCAATGTACAATTAATATAAATGATAAATGACGAAAGGTGATGAGATGAATGACGCTGCCCTGAAACAATAATGATCGTGATAACGATAAAGCCTAAATGAATGATCAAAGGCTGAGGTTCTAATAATAATGTTGAATTGAAGAGAAACCTGTTTGTCACTTGCCAAGTATTGTATCAAGCTCAAGCAGCAAGTCCTTTTTCACTTTCATTCAGAAGAAAGAAGGAAAAGAAGTAAACGGACGATGAAGATGAATATATGCTTGTAATTGTCAAGCGTACTATTTGATGATGATGATTACGATGGTCACCTCACCTCCTCAAGGGCAGAAAAGAGAGGCTCTGATTTCTGATCTTGACTCTTGAAAGGGTTACAACAAGTCAAAGTCAAAAGCAATTATTTTTACTCTTTACATTACATACATGAGAAGAGTGGTTTATCTCGTGCTCGTTTTCTTCATTCTATTTTCTAGTTCATGTAAGTGTAACTG